>RJWM01011688.1:0-27161 GCA_004363535.1 Dasyprocta punctata | reverse complement strand
GAGAAAGGAAATGAGGAATGGCTTCCAAAATTCTATCCTGGTCAACTGGGTGAATAGTGGTATAGATTTATAGAGATAACACATAGCTTTGTGTTAAGCACGTCACATGAGTTAACATCCTCTGCTGTAGTGTTATTCATACCTTAGTTTTACAGACTAGGAACCTGAAGCACAGAGAGATAAAACAAGTTACCCAAGGTCAAACAGCTAGTAAGTGACCAAATCAGGATTTAGATTTAGACAGTCTCACTACAGAAATTACCTTCTGTTTGTTTGTTTTGTTTTGTTGTTTTTTTTGAGACAGGGTCTTTTTACGTAGCTCAGGGTGGTCTTGAACTCACTATGTAGCCCAGGTGGGCCTCAGATTCATGGTGATCCTCCTGCCTCAGCCTCCTGAGTGCTGGGACTACAGGCATGCACCACCCTGCCTGGCTTTAGAATTTACTTTCTTAGCCAGTTGTACTGAATCAGAGCTTGCTGAAACGGAGAGTATAGAATGAATACCAAATTTGGTTAAGTACATGCCAGATCATTGGGACCTATTGAGTTTAAGATGCCAGTGTGAGGCCCAGGCAAAGCCTAGAAGGCCTAGAGGTGGAGTAAAGTGTTGGTTTTTAAACTATGAGCCATATGACATCACAGGCTGCTGTGTAGGAAGCAGGAGCCTGGATGAATTTGCCTGAGGCAGCACTACACAGCCTTGGTGCTCCACAATCCTCCATGCCTCCTTCCATAGGCCCGCATTCCACCCACACTGTGCTCCACCCCAGTGGGGAAGGAAAATTAGCCAGGGTGACTCCCAGCAAACATTGCCAAGCACACCAGGGAAGGCCTGGCAAAGGATGTATTCAAAGCCCTAAAGGTCTGCATTTCTAGTGCCATTGTCTTAGTTACTTTTCTTGTTGCTGAGACAAAATACTCAACACCCAAATTTAAAGGAGGAAAAGTTTCAGCTCACAGATTTTAAAGGTTTCAGTGCACAATTGGCTGGCTCCACGCAAAGTTGGTATGGCAGAGGGGCATCACAGAGGAGAAAAAGTTCATCAGAGGCAGAAGGCAGCAAAGCAGCAAGCAGCCAGTGTTGACAGCAGCCCTCTTTCTGTCTCTCATACTCTACCCAGGCTACCTCAGGGTGGGTAGTATTCACACCCAGGTTGGGCCTTCCCATTATCCATACCCAGAACTATACCAAATCAATAAGTGGACTAATCTAGTAATCACACAACCTTGATCCCAGCATCACGCACTTAATCCCAGTATCACACACTCTAGATCCAGCCACCTCTGAAAAAGCTCCACCTACAATTGCATAAGGCTCTGGGGAGACATCTAGACACAAGCCATAACATTCCACCCTTGGACCCCACAGGGACTCATGCATACCCCTTTGTACAAAAGGCATTTAGTCCATCTCCAAGAGTTGCCAAGGTCCTAATAGTTTCAGCATTGCTGAAAAGTCCAAGTCTACAATTTCCTCTAAGATTTAAGACAAACTCTTAGCCGTGTGCTCCTGTATAAATGAAAAGAAAGTTAAACACTTCCAATATACAATGGTACAAGACAAACATTCCAATTCAAAATAGGGCAATAGAAAGGAATGGTACTAAAGCAAGAACAAAAATCCAACAGGGCAAATATTAAGTCCTGTAGTTCGGTGTCCAGCATCTAAGGCAACCTGTGGCAAGATGTGAACTCCAAATGGTTTGGGTGACTCCACCCCTATGGCACTGCAGATGGTTGTAGCTCCCATGGCTTCTCTCTTGGGTTGGCTCTGCTCCCTCCTTGCAGCTTTCCTCAGATGATTCAACTTCCTGGCTTCTCCAAACTTCTGAGATCTCCACTGCACGTGTGACTTCACACAACCTCATACACTGCCCTTTCAGAGGCACACTGCTTCTTCTGATATTTGGGTGGAAGTCTTTCTGACCCCACAACTCTTGCATTCTTCATGCACCTAAAACCAATACGGTGTGGATGATGCCAATGTCTGCCACCAGCTGGAGCAGTAGCGAGGTTTCCTTCTCTCTTGGCTACAGGGATCCAGTGACTAGACTGATGAGTGTTATGACCCAACCTTGAGGAAAAAATACTCTAGGCCACTGAAATTCTGGAACATGGTGCTCTGTGACTGTCTTACCAAAGCAGTCTTCCTCCTTTGCAATTAGGAAGTTACAAAGGTTGAAGTCCTGCTGTTTCTTGTGATGTCTTTAGATCATCTTTTCCATTGTCCTCTTCCTTCTCAGCAACCAAGTTCTCCTCTGCTATCTTTGCACTCCACAACTATACTGGAGCTTCCTTTCTGGCCAAACTCAAAATATTTTAAATTATTCTGCTGGGCTCTTTGTTCTTGATTCTCAATATATATTTGGCTAAAAGCACCCAACAATACCCATTACACTACCTCAACATGAGACTGTTTTGAAGTTTCTTCTGCAAGATTAATTAGTACACTACCCTTACTCTCAATCTCAGGCAAAGTCTCTGGACCTGAGCAAAATTCAGACAAACTTTCTGTCGAGGCATAACACATATCATCTGTAGTCCAACAGTCACTGAGGCCCTTCTTCCCAGTAGAATCCTCCTGAGCCTGGTCTTTACTGGCATCATTTCTTTTATTTTTCTTTTCTTTTCTTTTTTTTTAATACCAGGGACTGAACTCACAACCTCATGCTGGCCAGGCAGATGCTTGTGCTGCTGAGCTATCTCCCCAGTCCACTGGCATCATTTCTAACAGCATTTTGACCTTCTGAGCTCTGACCAGAAGAATCTCCCATCAAGTACAGCTTAAGGCATCCCAGGGTTGCTTTTTCAGCCAGCATCTCCAAACTTTTCCAAACTTTTCCCACAAGCCAGTTCCAAAGGCTCCTAAACCACATGGTCAGGTACAGTCACAGCAATGACCCCCACTCTTGGTACCAAAATTTGTCTTACTTTTCTCATTGCTGAGACAAAATACCTAACACCCGAGTTTAAAAAGGAAAGGTTTATTTCAGCTCACAGTTTGTAGAGGTTTCCACTCACAGTCGACTGGCTTCAAGGCAGTGTGGCATAACAGAGGAGAAATAGTTTATAGCATGGCAGGCAGAAGGTAGCAAAGCAGTAAAGTAGCAAAGCAGCAGCACCAAGCAACAAGCAGTGGTCCTCTGTCCGTCCCTTATAATCTATCCAGGCTACACACCCTTAGTGTGGGTAACACTCACATCCAGGATGAAGCATCCTTGATCCTAACATCCTATCATGAATCAATGTCAGCATCACATCCTTAATTGTAGCATCACACACCCTACATCCAGCCACTCCTCAAAAGCCCCACCTATGGCTGCTTGAGGGTTTGGGGCATCATCTAGATACAAGCCATAACAACCATACAGGACTTCAGCAATCTAGAAGGAGGCTCTGGTCCAACTCCCCGCTGTCTGCCAAGGGGACCAGCACAGCTTCACCAGACACAGGCTCCACTGATTAGCAGCAGGACTCACACTGAATCAGCTCCCTGCCTCGGAAACCAGCACAGCCCAGGCACCAGCAGGAAAAGCCAGATCTCCTCACCTCAGGTCATGACATCACACCAGCCCTCTGCACAGAGGTATCATTGTGAGAAGGAAGAGCAGGAAGGGAGAAAGGGCCCTTGCCGGAGGTGGACTTTAAATTCACACTACATTACTTAGAAGAGATTGTTTAATCTGAAAGAGATTATTGCAGACTAGAGTAAAAGAACACGAGAGACCTTTAGTTGCAAGGCCAAGTGTTGCTATTACCTGGCTACTCAAGAAAACTGAAATGGAAACTATTACACAAAACAAAAGAGACCATATTCATTTTCAGAACTGGGTGCCTATTTTGATTCTATTATTAGTGAGGAGAAGGCCAACCCGTCTCCTGATGTTCCCCAGCAGGGTAATGTGAGGGTAGTTCAGTGACTACAACTCTAGGCCTCCTCTGTTCCTCTGTTCTTTCCATGCTGGGGGTGGGGAGAGGGAGGGAAAGAGAGAGAGTGAGCGAGTAAGAGAGATTCATATCTGATCTGATGCACTGGGGAAAAACCGGGCATTTTTGACCCATCAAGCCCCTCTTCTAGGGAGGAATAATGGTAACAGAAGAGTTTCACTCTGTTCTTCTCTCAAGTCTTCCCGGGTCCAGCGTTTCCCTGATGGGGGGCAGGGGAGATCCATCTTGCTCGTGTGCCAACCTAAGTTCCCCAACCCCTACAAGTCTCCTCACTCAGAAATGAACATGGCCACTTAGCCCCCATTTTCACGAGATTAAAATTAACATAAAATTTATCACTTCCATCGTTTTAAAGTATGCAAGTTAGTGATGTTTACTATATTCACAATGTTGTATAACTACCACCACCACAGAATTCCAGAACATTTTCATCATCCTTCCTCCAAAAACCCACTCCCACTAAACTCCCTGTATCCTTTAACCCCAGCCCCTGGAGACCACTAATCTGCTTTCTGTCTCTATAGACTTATTCTAGATAATTCATATAAGTGGAATCATGATACACATTCATTTATGACTAGCTTTCTTCATATAGTGCAATGTTTTCACAATTCATTGTTGCATATATCAATATACAATTTGTCTTTATGACAAAATAATATCCCACCATATGTTGATCCACTCTTTAGTTGATGGGCATTTTGTACTGTTTCCATTTTTAGCTGGTAAGAATAACATTACTATCAACATTCAGGTGCAAGTTTTTGATTGGATACATGCTTGCATTTCTGTGGGACATTTACCTAGGAGCCCAATTGGTTGGGTTACTTGGTAATTCTACTTTGAACTTCAAAGAAACCATCAAAATGTTGTTCCATTTTACATTGCCACCAGTGGCTTGAGATTTCCATTTTGTTCATATCCTTGACATCTTCTATTGCTTACTTTTACATTTTTTTCATTAATTTTTGCTTTCTTAGTGGGCAGAAAGAGGCATCTCACTGTGTTTTTTTGTTGTTGTTGTTTGTTTGTTTGTTTTTGCACCAGGAATCAAACTCACAACCTTGCACCTGCCAGGCAGGCACTTACACCGCTGAGCTAAATCCCCAGGCCCTCACTGTGGTTTTGAATTGTATGTCCTCAGTGACTAATGATCATGAGAACGTTTTCATGTATTTGTTGGCTATTTCTATACTTGTTTGGAGAAATGTCTATTTGAATCTTTGCCTATTTTTAGTTCATCTGTCTTTTTGTTGAGTTGTAAAAGTTCTCTATTTCTAGATATCAAATCCGTGTTGATAGATGCTTTGCAAAGATTTTCTCCTATTGTGAGCTTTTTTTCCCTATTTTTGCCCATGTCTTTTGATGCACCGCAGTATTTAATTTCGATGATGTCCAGTTTACTTATTTTGCTGTTCTTCTTCTGTATGCTTTTCCTGTCATATCTGAGAATCCACTGTCAATTCGAAGGTTATGAAGATTTTTTAATGGTTATTTTTAGGGTTTTGTTTTGTTTTGTTTTGTGCTGCTGAAACCTGAACCCTGAGCCCATGCATGCCGGCCACATGCTTTGCCACTGAGCTGCCTTTCCCAGCATCCCTCCATGCTCTCCACTGCCAAATTTTAGTGTAAGAGTCTTAGAGCTCAGCTCTTACATTTAGATCTTTGATCCATGTTGACTTCTTTTCCCTGTTCTGGTAACTATATCATATAGTCTAGGCAAGCGCTCTACAACTGCTCTGCACCTGAAACCCTTAAGTGGAAAGAATTTTGGGGTATGGTGTGAGACAGGGATCTGTCTTAGTCTGTTTTTTGATGCTAATATTCTGACGTACCACAAACTGGGTAAATTATAAAGAAAAGAGGTTTAATTTGTTCCATAGTTCTGGTTCAAGCCTGGAGGGCTGCACTGAATATTGGCCTCTTTGTTGGCAGAGTTCTGAGGTAGCATGCAGCACCACAAAGTAAGAGATACAAGGAAGGCTATTCTCTCTGCTCTGTCTCCTGATACAGTGTCAGTACTCAATCAGGCGGGCTCTGATCTGATGCTAATCTGATGCCAGTTATACCACAAAGGCCCAACCTCTACACAACATAAGTGAATTAAGATCCCACCCTGTGAACATCTCAAAGTGGGGATTAACCTCCAACCTGTGTTTTAGAGGGGGAAAACCATATTCAGATAATAGTGGGGTCCAACTGCTTTCTTTTGGATAGTTTACTGTCCCAGCACGATTTGTTGAAGAACATTCTTCCCTATCGAGCCATCTTGGCAAATAGACTCCGGGTTCTATTTCATGGATCTATTTCATTTCTTATGTCTCCATTTATGCCAATGCCCTGCCACCCTGATTGCAGGAGCTTTGAACCAAGTTTTGAAATCAGGATGAGTAAGTCCTCCAACTTTGTTCTTCTCTTGCAATATTGTTTTATCTACTCAGAGTCCCTTGTAATCCCACATCAGTTTTGGGATCAGCCTTTACATCTATAACTGCGCGTGTAGTGGCTACAGAAAAGGTTATTAAGGTTTTCATAAAAATTGAACTGAATCTGCAGCTCACTTTGAGAAGTATTTCCATCTTTTAAAAAGTCTTTCATTGTATTAACATAGACTATTCTTTCCTATTTAAATTTTAATTAGTTTCAGCTATGTTTTGTAGCTCTCAATGCATATATCTTACTTGCCTTAGTTAACTTTATTCCTATTTATTCTTTCTAATGCTATTTTAAATAGAATTGTCAATTTCCTTTCTGGATTATTCATTGCTTGTTAGTGTATAGAAACCATCTGGTTTCTCTACATTTTTAGTACCCATTTTAACTCCTTGTTTCATGTCTCAGCTTACTTGTATGGGAAGTGGAAAAAGCACTGCTTATGAGGACTCTTTCAGAAACAAATACCAGATTCACATACATTTATTTAGTGGCTAAGAACATGGAGCAGAGATCAGATGGGGAGAATGTGTATGATGGCAAAGGAGGTAGGAAAAGAATGCAACTTTGAGAACACTAATGATCAGGAGCAGTTAAAAGAAGAGATGACCACGAATGTGTCTGAGAAGTGACAGAGAAGTAACAGGGAAACTATGTGTTTCAACTTCTTATTGCTGCATCACACTAGGGTGTGACTCAATGCTTTCTCTGGCATGTGTAAGGTGCTGGGTTCCGTGCCCAACACACACACACACGCGCACACACAGAGTCAGTACTACGTTTAGAGAGTTAAACCAATGACTTGTCTAACTCTTCTCTTCCACGTCATGCACTAGGCTGTTCCTTGACATTTAACAAAATAATTTTCCTCAGCATAAATCAAATCTGAAGGCCATCAAATCAGACTTCCTCTATGGTCTCTTAGCCCCAAGATTTAAAGGTCAGAGAAGGTAATAGACTAACAGTACTTTGCTAGTAAATGTTTAACAAGTGGCTCTTCAGAGAGAAAAAGGCCCTGATTTGTAGCATTTGCTGATTCCCATGTTATAAATGTTATCCTCTGGGCTGTCACTGAACCAAAGTTGGGATGACCTGTGAAACTATCCAGCACTATACAATTTTTCCACACGGGTACAACAGATATAAAAAAAACCTTACAAACATTACAATAGGGATAACTTTTAAATATTCAGTACCTTATTTTTTATATAATTTATCTCATTTTAAATTCATATAATTTGATTTTTAATAATAGATAAAATAGCAGATTTGATGAATTCTTGCAAATTCTACAATCATCTCTCATGAATCTAATAAGCTAACTCCATCCTGGCCAGGAAACACGCATGAGCTCAGGGACACATGGCCTACTACCAGGGACAAGCATGGGCCATAGGACAGACAGTCCTCTCTCAGCTTCACTGCGTGTGAGAGTTTGGGCAACTCACTGAATCTCGGTTTCTTCACCAGTAAAACGGAATGATAATATTCATCTCCCTGGGTTGTTGTGAAAGTTAGAGATAAATGCATACAGTCTGGCACATAATAGATGCTCAGAAATGCTAGTTTATTATTATTTTGCCACAGCAGGTTTGGGTTTGGGTTTAGGTTCATATCTGAGGAGACATTTGGGGGTCACTCAGGGTACAACTACTCAGCCCGCCCCTTGCTGAGCACTGGTGCTCCTGTGAGGAATCAGATGCAGGCAAGATCACCTTGCACATTTGCATGGGCAGAGCTCTAGGAACCTCAGTCCTCCCCTACGGGGAGGTCGAACAGAGTCTCAAACTCCTGGCAACCCTAGAAACTGGGGGACCAGCCTGGGGTCGTGTGCCCCCTTCCTAGGGCTTCTTGGCTCCCCAAATGTATCCTCAACAGACTGCTCAGAAACTTAGCAATGTTACGTTTCCATTTCAAGTGTGTCATCTAAAGAGAATGCAGTTTCCCCACAGCACATCACAGGGAAGAGTTGGTCAGTAAGCCACATGGGCAGAGAATAGGGCTGGAGAGAAGCGCAGTTATGGGACAGGGGTGGAAAGATGGGCAAAGATTCTGGTATGAAGCAGGGCCTTGCTGAACAGCTGGGAGGTGCAGGAAGGATAACTCCCAAATGGCAAGGCCAGGGAAGGCAGCTGGAGAAGATGCCACCCCAGCTGCCCCACCTTCCAAAGCTGCCTGTGGCTGCTGATTCTACACCACCTCATGAGAAAACCAATGTCCTCTTAACTTTTCTGTGTCCTCAACCACAAGAGCCAGGGTTACAGGGAAGCAGGAAGCAAGCACAGAGTGGCTGGCGCATGATCCAACTTCAACCTGTTTGTCAACATTTCACAGCCTCTTTGGAGAGACCTATGGAAAGATGAACTGAGCGGTATAATCCTTTTGCCCTGGGGAGCCAGGTGGCTTTTCCCTCTAGCACGCTCACTGGTCACTTGCGAAACAGCAATTGCAACCTGCCGTTTACGTGTTAGATGTGGAAAATCCTGTGTCCTGATGGCCCCCTGACCCGAGTCTGACTTGGCAGAGAGGTGTTGAGTGTGTTGGAAAGCTGGCTTCTTGCCCAGCTGAGGGGTCCCTGCACAGGCACTCCGGCTTCTCTAACATCCCATTTCCTCTCTGTAAAGCAGAGACGAAAACTTGTTGTGGAGCAGCTTTGACACGGGTGAACATGAGATAACGTAGTAGGTCCTCAATAAGCTGGAGCAGCTGGAGTTATCCTGCTGCCTGTGGGGCTGGGGCAAGGTATTTCATCTTCTGGGTCTTAGTTTCCTCACTTGTGCACCTCGGGCAATCAGAAGTGTCTTCTGGTTGTGCATTCTACTGTTCTATGACAAACAAGGTTTATGGCCTCCACTCCTGATCTGTAAGAGATTAGGCCATTTGCTTTGGCAATGCTCAGATAGCAAAGACCTTTGGCAGCACCGGGCTCACTCCCTCCCTCTGCCTTGAACTCTGTTCCAAGGTTATGGGGCAGGGAGTAAACTGGGGTGTTTCTCACAGGGTTAGGAAAGGGGACAGGTTGCTGAATGGCAGGGCATAGGTCAGCTGAAAACTGCCCAGAATAGATGTGAAAACTGCTGACAACTGAATAGATGTGATTTGGAGTAAGGTCTGATAGGTTAAACATTCAGGGTCCCCAGGGTCCAATCGACTCTACTCCCAAAACAGATGAGGGTGGGGAACAATGAGACAGACCCCTACCTTCAGGGAAAAAGTCCTTTCTACCCGGTAGCTGAATAAGGCAAAAGCTTCTTCTTATCATAAAGTAAGGGAGAGAGCCACCCTATTAATTCTCTTAGCCTTGCTGAATATTTTAGGTTGCCCCTATGTCCCTGGCTTGGGTGCATACTGTGATGAGAATTGAGTGCCCTGAACACAAAGCTGAAGGACAATCTTCCTTCAGACTTGGGCTCCTGGGGTGGATGCTAAGCATTCCAGGTTGGCTCCTTCCCAGAGTATCTGGGGTCAAATCCATCTGCATTAAAAATATATATTTTTTTTATAGAAAAAACCTAAGATTGTGTGTAGGGAGCATTTTCTCTGATGTGTGCTTTCCCAATCTGACTTCTTTTGGGGCCTCCCCCAATTCCCATGAATAATTCTCAGATCTCAGATTAAGAAGCTCAGTTAAGGAGCTGGTTTGCAGCTGGGGAAAACCTTGCTTGTTAAAAGGATTCACAAGACCCCAGACTTCCCTTTGGGTAACAAGTCACAGGGTTTCTGTCACCTCTCCAGCTGGGAGATCTCTACTAAATGACAAACTTCCTGAAGGCTTTTTCTCCTACGCCACTTGTGCTGTGGTGAAGTTTCAAGATCACATTTTGCCTTTTGTGCTGTCTCATTATGTGTCACCAGTTCCGTGCCTCTCCTTCAGTGCGGACAAAGCGTCTGCCACCGAAAGGGTCTTGAGTGGGTGAGGACACGCTCTGCCCTTCCCCGATCTGCTGCCATCTTTGTGTTCCTCTGTCACTGGGCTCCTGAGAGTGAGCCCTGCAAGGGACACTGGGGATCTCACTCCCTCACATAACACCACGTGCTCGTGATCTCGCAAGCCATAGACGTGCGTCTGTGTTAGCGATGACAACGTGTCCAGCAAAGTCGTTACAGGAGTCCCCTGCTGCTATGAAAAGTGAGCCTGGGACGAACTCCAGGCAGGGCTGCCTGTAACCATGAGCACACTCACCACCGCCATTCTGCTACCTCAGCAAAAACACAGAAAGGCTGCTGTGGTTTGCTAGGGCAGCCCTGACAAAATACCCTAGACTAGGTATGTAAACCACAGGACTTTGTTTTCTTATAGCTCTGGAGTTGCAAGTTCAAGAGGATGGTGTTGGCAGGATTGGATTCTTCTGAGGCCTCTTTGGTTGGTCACCTTTTTGATGTATGGCCTCGTGGTCTTTTTCTATGCACACATATCCCCGGTGACCCTGTCTCTTTATATAAAGACACTGGGACAACTGGATTAGGACCCATCCCAATTTAGCTTAATCATCTCTTTGCAAGCCCTGTCTTTTCAAACTGTTTCTTTCTGAGGTTCTGGAGATTAGTGCTTCAATACGTGGATTTGCTGGGAACAGAATTCATCTCTGGACCGATGAGCTTCCCTGCCTCTTTTTGTTGCCGACAATGATATGAAAAGGAGAAAGAGGAGAACATATTCTGGAATTTCAGAGGGATGTAAATGTTCAGGAGATATCTAGAGTTTAGCTGCTAGAATGAGTATAAAAAAAAGTTTAAAAAATGGACATCAGTAGACTTGAAATAGAAAAGACTGATTTTCTTTTATTGAAATATAACTTAAATGTGCAGGGAAAATATTTTGCTTGTGTTGTCATTGCATCTGCTGTCATTTGCTAGGTGAAAAGAACTATAATTGCCTAATCTAACTCAGATCTCAGCCCCTAACTGGTAATTTATAATTGGTCCTTTTCAGTTCTGCTCAGGGTCTCTTATTTCTGCTGGTTCTTTCCCCGTTCTCCGTGAGGTACCTGTGCCTACAGCTCATGAGGCTGCTGGGGTTGAGGGGTCATCCTGGCTTTGTGAGGCTCTTCGCATGGGTGCTTGACCTTGAGAGTTTAGCTGGCGCCCATGACTTATAGGCTTTTCTTTGACTCCTGGTTTCTCAGCACCCTGGACCCCTCAGACCTCTGCCTGTCCCCTGCCATCCTAGTACCTGGGTATCAGGGCTGACTCCTGGGATTGCAAATGGGACCACAGAGTCCCTGACATCTGAACTGCCCTTTGGTCCAGTTGGACTGCCCTCCCCACCTGCCCCACAGCAGGGCCTGCTAGCAGGGTTCTCCCTGCCAAGGGAGTGGAAGAGCCCTGTCTCCCATGTACTGCCGTGCTCCTTTGAAACAGAGGGACAGCAGAGCGTCTGCTTCCTATCCCAGCTCATCCTGGTCATGGCCTCCTCGTCTCACAAAGTGCCAGGAGAGGCAGCAGATTCCTCTACATTCTCTGCTTTACAGCTACCTTATTCCTGACTCCAGGACCAGGCTAACGCTAAACCAAAACAGCATTACCTTCTATCCTGTGGGAGAAATTCTGTGATCTGGACCAAGTGAAATTATTTTCTAAAGTAGTTTAGAAAAAAACCTTTCCTATACTTTGGACCTAGTATAAAAAGTTACTCTTTTATTCTAAAATCTGATTTGAATGCCAGAAATGAACATTAATTTTCTCTTTGAAGTTTTGTTTTGGTGTGGTTATGTTTGGTTTTTAGGGGTTGGGTTTGGTTTGGTTTTTTTGAGATAAGGTCTTGCTATGTAGCCTAGGCTGGCCTCAAACCCAGAACCCACCTGCCTCAGCCTCTCAAGTGCTGGGGTTATGGCATGGCTCACTCTTGGAAGTTCTTAAGGACCTAGTGTAATCATTTCCTCCCCTTTCTCTAGCCTAAGCATTCCTCTTGCCTGGAGGGAGAGAGAGAGAGAGAGAGAATGAAAAAGGACAAGAAAGAAAGAAAGAAAGAAAGAAAGAAAGAAAGAAGAAAGAAAGAAAGAAAGAAAGAAAGAAAGAAAGAAAGAAAGAAAGAAAGAAAGAAAGAGAAGGGAGAAAGGGAGGGAGGGAGAAGAAGAAAGGCAGGCATATGACTCTCACTCATTACTGCCATTATGGTAGTTTGTGTAGAGTACTTCTTGATGGGTAAGACAAGTCGCCTGAAGCACTCGCATAATTTTTCTAAGAAAGAGAAGAGAAAGGAAGGAACTGGATTTCTTTAAAATAATAACTAATTATTCCTTCTTTTGTTAGAGTATAAAAAGGGAAATTGGTTTAAAGCAAAATGGAAAATGTATTGCGCCATATGGAGTCTTGGGTGTGTGACCGTTCTTGGGAACTGGGGTAGGGAAAGACAATGGTTCCCCAAGGAGGGCATGAAGACAGAGACCTCTGCACATCTCTCCATCTCCCTCTTCTGCTCCAAAGCCTGAGACAGCCCAGAGATGAGGCTGGAGCCATCTTTTCTGCCGTCCGGCACAAGCATGGGCTCCAGGGAACCTGGCTTCTCTGGGGCTGTACTCAGCATCATGGCCTCTGCTAGAGATGGGACTTCCGGGGTCAGGAAATCCTTGGCTGCTTGGTGCCCATGAACTCCTTCTCAGCAAGGTTCCAGAAATGGTAAACTGGAGGAGACTTGGAGGCTTCTGAGGAGAAGAAAATCCTAAAGAACACCAGGATTTTCTGTTCCTGACACTGTGGAAATTGAGGGGACACGGAGAGAGTCAATCAGACGCATCAAGGGGCCCACCTGCCGGCTCCTTGGGGCCTGCTACACAAGCTCCTGAGAAAGAGATGAGTTGGCTTCTCCAAGCCTCAGTTTACTGCACTGTAGAGAAAAGATGCCAGTACTTCCCCGCCGTGTTCACAGAGAGGGCTCCATGTGATGACCCACAGCCAGCACCTAGCACTGGCTCACCCCCGGCAAACTCAGTAAATGGCTTCTGTTTCCATGGCTGCTGTGTTAAAAATAAAAACCTGAAAGAAACAAAGCAATTGGGGAGCGGGGGGCGTGGAGTAGAAAAAGCTGCAAGAGGATCCTCTGGTATATAAATTAAACAAAAGGTCGCTTTGTATGGCTTTTTTCCTCCTTCTGGGTAAAACCAAGGAGCAAAGAGATAGTTCTAGGGTTGCAGCCCATGTTGTCAGAAAGGAACATAGTGTAACCCGGATCATCTGGGTTTTTACCAAGAAAATAACAAGGACATTTGACTCCCGTGAGGTAAGGGAAGGATCAGACACTGAGAGGCCAGTCTCTCCACTGTTCTCTTGTGACCCCAGAGAAGTCCAGCTCCTCGGGGTGAGTAATTTAGGGCAACGTATGCATGATACATAGTGTGAGGGCTCCTGGGTGAACAACGAATGGGAAATTTATATTGTGGCTCCCAAAATGTGATTTTAAAATGAGCAAAATGGATAAAAAGAAGGCAGACCAGAATCAGGGAGCCCAGGACTTGAGACACAGAACTAGAAATAAAGGACGGCGGAGTTAGACTCCTGATCATCGTGGTTCCACAGCTCAAAGAATCTTTCCCGATCCCACCTCCCTAAGGAGGCTGAGGCTGGAGAAGACAGATCACTTGCCCAAGTCCACAGCTGACAAATCTGAGTCTGCCTGTTTCGGATGCACACTTTTCACACCCAGAAAGGAGAGAGAAGACCCTCAAAGAGATGAACCAAGAAGGGAGAGAAATAAAAAGTCCTTTCCATCTAAGTCTCTGCATTTCTGACTGGCTTCGCTGGCACCCTATGGTTTCATGAAAAGAAATCTGACTCCACGAAGTTCTGCCAGGAGAAAGTGGGGATGGAGGCCAAATGTTAAGACAACGAGAGGTTGCAGTTGAGTAACGGATGGCAGGACTCCAGCCACTGGGAGGGAGAAACACACCTGCAGGTCCTGAGGCACCATGGGACCTGGGCAGGCTGACCTCAACCAGAGAGAGGAGGAGGAGGACAGCAAGAGGACTTGGCTGAAGACACTCTCTTGGCCTGGAGACATTGCCCAGTTTACAGCATGGCAGTGGACATCCTTTTATTTTCCTCCTTGCTGTTCAGGATCGAAATCCCCTTCCTAATTTTGAGGAATCACCCACTGTGAGTCAGAACATTCTACCAGCATCAGGATGTCAACAGTGACTATGGGGTGACACGTCATGTGTGTCCCTACGTGGCTTCCATCGTCAGCCAGCCCACGTGTAGTACAAATGCTGAACAGCAGAAGTCCTTCTTGTCCCTGGCTGCCAGTGAGACCACATAGATTCTAGAAGATCACTGCCTAGGACTCTGGACTCTGCAAAGTCACAGCACAGTGACGCTGACCCCGCAGTGGCAGCCTAGATAGTCTAGCATTAAGATCACTGGCCAAGGACAGCAACCGTGGTTAGCAATGGTGGTGGCATCCTGGGCACTTGTGTCTGCTGTCTCCTCTCCCTGGTTTCTAAGGCTGCTTCTCATGCCTTCTTACTGACTCTGTGAGCAGCCTTTCAATAAATTCCCATCCTGTCACTACTGGCCAGAATCTAACAGCAGCTACCTGACTGATATGTGCTCCATCCCTCACCTGCGAGAGGAGAAGGAGCTTCCGTTAAAGCCTAGTGTGCCCTGCATCGCAAATGTTGACAAGGAAAAGGCATCAGAGTATGTACAATGGAAGAAAAAATGTTCTTTTCCTTTGATGCAATGCATGCTGGGAAACACGTTTGAAAAACCACCTGTCGCACTTGCTAAAACTGCTTGTACGATACTAGGGACAGTCCTAGCACACAGATATGAACAGTCCTGTTGCTGCTGTATCCCCCAAGGCACAGACCCGTATAAAGTCAGGGGTGTAGAGTCACCCAGGCAGTTAAGGAGCAGAATGCTTGGAAGCAGTTGTGTTCGATCGAGCTTTGAAAAGTTAAGAAGAAAGGGAACTTTGGCTCCTTTTGAAAGCAGGCATTAGTGCTAAAGGTCTGGTCTATAAGATCTGCAACAAGAACTTCCTCCATTCCATAAACAGTGAAGCACTGACTGAGGAGGAGGAGTTTTCGAGCTGTTTCCTGATCAGGACAAGAAAAGCAAGCAAACCGAGGACTTACTAGCCACTCTGAGATGGGTGCAGAGTGACACCTGCTCTCTGGTGGGCATAAAAGAGGAAGAATGGAGAGGTGAATTTGGGCAAATACCCATCACTCATCTATTTTTTAGGCCAGGCCCCAGGCTCTCCTTTCCTTCTTTGCAACAAACCCTAGGAACTCGCCCCATTTCCATTTCCTCCCTGAAGCCACTCCCCCCACCCCCAGAAGCTCTTCTTGCTTCTCTGTCTCATCCCAAATGGCTCCCATGTGAGATTTCCCTGTAGTTATTTCCAAAGGCAAACACAGCATCTTTACTCATAACCATTCTCTCCTTGAGAATTCAAAACACAACAAGCAAAGACAAAAAACAAAGCAAGGGAAGAAGAAAAGTGCAAAGCGGGTGCGTGCAGAGCTTGAGGATCTTAGGGGACTCACGCAGTCCTGGTTTGCACGCTGAGCCACAGGGATGGGAATGACGGCCACTAACCAGGCAGTTGTACTTCCCCAGCCCGGCTGAGAACCTGCAGTGGGGTCACTGCACATCACAACCCACTGTATGACCCTCATGGTCTTCTCTTCAAATTAATTTGTATAATGCACACTTCCATTCTTGTGCTCTCTCTTCATTCCTTATCCTCTCACAAGTAATGATCTCTCTTGATCTATAATCTGTCTTTCTAGTGTTTCCTTTGAGAGTACACAGTCATCCTTTGGTACCCAGGGGATGGCTTCCGGCAGCCCTGAGGATACTCACACCCATAGACGCTCAGTCCCTTAGAGAAAATTGGTGAAGGGTTTGCATATAATTTACACACATCTTCTCACACACTTTAAATCATCTCTAGATTACTTATGATCCTAAATATAATGTGAACAGTTGTTACAACGTATCATTTAAGGAATAATGACCAGGATAAAAGTCTGTTTAGGAGCGACATGAATTTTAAAGGTTTTCTTTCCCCTTTTTTTGAGGGGGGCAGTACTGAGCATTATACCTAGGCCCTTTATACTGCCATATGGTCCCATTTCCCCCTCCCTCCTTTTTTTTGAGACAGGGACTCATTTTGTAGTTCAGGCTAAACTTGAACTCCCTATGTAGCCCAGACTGGCCTTGAACTCACCACAATCCTCCTGCCTCGGCCTCCCTAGTGCTGGGATGACAGGTGTACGCCACCACACACCCAGTCTAGCCCTTTGTTATTTGTCTTTTGAGCCAGAGTCTCACTAAGTCACTTAGTTGGCCAGGATGGTCTCAAATTCCTGATGTGTCTACCTAACCCTTCCAGAGTGCTGGGATTACAAGTGTGTACTACTATGCCCAGTTCCTAGAAAATAAAAACTTTTTAAAATTTTTTCCTTCTGTGGTTGGCTCCCTCTAAGAATATGAAATGCGTGGGTAAAGATCACCAGCTCTACATACTCACACATGCAAATCACACAAAAATTCAAATTGGTGTTCCTTGTAACATGCCACATTGAGCTGAATGCCTACAGTGCTTTTGTTGATGTTTAATTTATTCTAAAAGAAAGGTCTTTCAGAGCCAAGGAAGAAGGTATTTGTAGGAAGAGGATACTTCTCAGGGAGATGAAGACAGGTACACAACATTGCCTAGAACCTTCTAGATGGCTTATCAAGTGGTTTCTGTCCGAATATTTGTGCTTGGACACCAGAGATGTATAAACAAATGAGAAATTTCTCTAACATAGAAAAGAATTCAGTAAAAATCTAGTAAAAAGCTGACTGCCTGTGTGGCCCAATCTCCACACAGAAGTACAGGGCAGGAAGCACTGTACAATACCTAAGAGCAAACAGACTTTCAATCCTCACTTGTAACTCTCCAAAAAGTCGGCAAAAATACAACTCACTAGCCCCAATAAATTTCTCAGATCCAAATCCTTGTCTAGACTCAGCCCATGATGCTTTTTCTCCATGGTTCCATCTTTGTCGCTCTCTCCTAGCTCTGTTTTAAGTAGCTCCAGCTGGCTTCTCTTGCTAAGTCTTCTCTCTCTCTCCTCTCTCTCACCTCTCATCTATTTGCACTCATTTCCTCATTCCTTCTGGTCACAGAAGATCTAAGTGACTGAGTTGGCAATGGTTCTTTTTTAGTGGGCAAGAGAAGGGCTTACTTTAGGGAAGACTTGGAGCAACTTCTGGTGGATGACAGCTGCAGGTTAGTGGAGAGATTTTTCAAGTACGTATCCAGCAAGGAGAAAGAAACCAGATCAATTACTTGAACAGGGAAGCCTTAATCTAAAGGCTTGTTTACAAGTAGAAGATAATTTAGATAACTACTAACAGGTATCAGAGGGTTCAGAAGCAGCCCGTGCAATAAAAAGAAACTTCCTGTTTTAGGCAGAAAAGAGAGGAAAAAGAAGGCATTTGGATCACATGACCCTTTCCAAGAGGATGCGGCCACTAGAACACGCCGCTGCCAGCAGGAGAAACTGGCCAGGGAACTCAGGCTGGCCCAGCCTCGAGAAGTAGCCCTCTGTTGTTGGAGGGACCCCACATATTTCTCCTCACTGTGGAAGCTGAAAAGGGAACCTCAGAGGAAGAGAGAGGAACAGTAGTCACGAGAGATGGGAAGGGCAGGGAGCAGCCGGGATGGATGCGGGTTAGAGAAGGGACACCAACGTGCAGTTAGGCAGCAGGAATTCAGGCTGGTGTTCTGCTGCATGCTGGGGGAGCTATAGTCTATAACATCTATACTATATTCCAAAATAACAAGAAGAATCTGAATGTTCTCAACACAGAGAGATAAGGGCTGGGGGTGCAGCTCAGTGTATAGCGCTGTCACGAACAGTGCCATTATGGTTTATATCTAGATGCCTCCTGAGGGCCTTCTGCCATCCTAGGAGGGTCATTTGGCAGGTGGTTAGGTTACAGAACTTACAGCCAACTTGCTGATAGGAGGCCGGGTCTGGTCAGAAGAGGCCTCCCTGGGGGCATGGCTGGAAGGGTTTATTTCCCTTCCAGCTCCTCCCTCCACTCTCTACAACCTGGCCACCATGATGCCAGCGGCTGGCCTGTCATGCCCCTCCACCATGCTGTTTCATCTTGGAGCCAGCTGACTGTGAACTAAAACCATGAGCCACAATAAACGGCTCAAGCTTCTTGAAGCTGTGAGTGTTGGGTATTGTGCCCCAGCAATGAAAAGTGACTAAAATGAATGCCCTGAGTTCCATCTCCAGCACCAAAACAAACAGAGAAATGGTAAATGTTTGAGGAGATGGAAACACTGCTTACCTCAGTTTGATTATTGTACATTGCACATGTGAATCAGATGATCATACCATGTCCCATAAGTATGCACTAATATTGTGGATCCAGAAAAAGCCAAAGTAGGGCATGCAAGGTGTAAGGGGACTGCAGAAACTTGTCCAAATGAGTAGAATTCACTTTTCTACTGAAAGATCAGTTACTAACAAACTTTTTCCTCCCACTTTGCTGTCCACTCCCTAACACCAAAGCCACTCCTCTCACCTGCAAAAGGAACAATGTCTTTAAACAGTGTACTTCTAGAACTATTCACAGAAAGTGAACCAGGAAGTCTTGCAACAAGGTCAGAGTCATCCATTCAACTGCTGTGTTATACATTTTTGCCCTCTGACAGTCCATTCACTTATTCAGTGTCCCAGAGATTGACATTTGCAGTTCGGTTTACTCTGACTTTAGTTCACACACTTTGGAAAAGGTCTTTTGCATCTTTTGCCAGTGGTTCCAATCTCTTATACAGAAAGAGTGTTTTCCAGGTTTGGGACACTTTAGTATAGATGATGCCCACTCCCCCGCACTGTCATTATACAGTTGGGGAAATTGAGGTTCATCATGGCAGGGCACCTTTTAAAGAATACACAACTAGTCAGGGAATGAACTGGAACTCAGACCTGGGCTTGCTGACTCCAGGTGCAGTGTGCTTTGCTTTTCATCGCTTCCTCTTCTCCATCAGTGATTTGGCTTTCTGTCCGCCCTCGGCCGCTGCCGTGGTCTCACTTTAGACCCTGTTCCTAACAACCCTTCCTGGTCTTCATTTTAAGCATCTAAACTATCATCCCCCACCCCAACCCCTGCCATCTCTCAATTCTGACCCCAGCGAGAGTCTAGGAGTTTGCAGCCAGGTTGGACAACACAGGAGACGCTGTTTTACATGATAAAAGTCAAAAACCCTGCAGATGCCCGTGCTCCAGTCCGCCTGTAACCCTAGTCTCAGCTCCACTGCTCGGACTGCTGCCCTCCCTCCGTCGCCCTCAGCAGGGCTGTCTGCAGGGTCTTCATGCTCCTTATCCCTCCTGCCTAGAAAGCCTTTCCTTCAGACAGCCACCTGGCTTGCCCCGCACTTCTGCCCATCTCTGTTCACAAACCCCCCATTCAGACGCCTTTCCCAAACACTATCTAAAGGATCATGTGCATGACAGCCTGTCATTCACCAGGGAAACGATCGTGCTGTGTATTCACCACTATGGTATCGCACAGACCGGTTTACTCAAAATCCATTTATTCATATAAATGGATTATTTATTCATACGTTTATTTATCTATAGAAAATATATTCAGGAAATTTAGGAAAATCTTAAAACTAAAATGAAGTAAAAAAAACAATTTTTCATAATCTCCCTTTCTAAATGTCTCACCTTACAGTAACTCATAATGGCTCAATATGTTATGGGATTTTTTTCAGTCTTCCTATGTGGTGCTTTTTGTTCCATTAACACCATTAGCTTTTCTTGCATTGGCCAAATCTCTGCTCCCAAGTTTGTACCCAAATAGATGACTTGAAGGACGGGTGCTGGAAATGACCCAGAGTCTCAACCATGCTGAGCAAGCGCCCCACCACTGAGCTACACCCCAGTCCAGTTTCCTTTTCCTGTGGAGACCGTGTCTTGCTAAGTCTCCAGCTTGGCCTGGAGCTTCCATCCTCCCGCCCCAGCCTTCGAGTAGCTGTGGGTGATCACTGAAGGCATTCTGGGTCAAACTGCCAGGTTACCTTCCAGACAGATTGTGTGTTTCCATTCTTTCCAGCAGGGCATGAGCCTCTCACCCCACACGGCTCCCTTCACCTGGCCTCCCCGCCTCTCGCATCCCTGGTGCCAACCAACATGATCTGAACGCTTTAGTCTAGATAATCACAGAAAGCTTGACATCAATTGCCACTACTCTCTGACCACCTTAGGCTACCTGAAGAGGCTGTGAAAAAGCAGGGCGACAGACTGAGATGCCCTCTCACTCAGAAAGGTGCCACCCACTTTGGTATTCTACTGTCACTGTTAACCTCCTGCCTGAGTCTCTCATCAGATCTACACAGCCTTTGCCCAAGGGCCCATCTCTTCTTCCCAAAGCCAAGCAAAGTATCTGCCTGTTCTGTATAACTTCCCTGTGCTCCTCCTTGGGAGTCTTCAGTGCTAACACTAATCTCCCTCCCGTGGCAGCATTCTCCACCTCTCTAATTTCCTCTTCTGGTCCTGATTCACAACACTGCTGTCTCTTTCTCTGCATTTTGGAAGTTACAAGTATTTGAGCATCCCTACTTTGGGTCTTTAGTGTGTGTGCATGTGTGTGTGTATTTCATGACTTCAAAGAGTGTGTATTTCATGACTTCAAAGAGATCTTGTGATGATGAAGGTGAGGATGTTACAGCACTCATTCACCAAACATCACTGTGCTCAGCTACTGGACACCAGCATGAGTCCTTGTAACCCTCACAGCTACCTTTGGAGGAGTGGACACTATTACTGTACTCCGTTTACAGACTAAGGAGTTTAGGGACAGCAGTGTGATGTGGGTCACTCAGCTTTAGTCTGAAGCACATCGAGAGCTTTGACTCCGGCCATGGAGTTCTGAAACCTCGCTGGTTCTTCAGTGGGTCCATGCCTGACTTTCCATGCTTCCTGTCTCCCCGCCTTGCCTACTCCTTTAATTAAAAAAAAGAATACCTTGAAAACACACCCTGCACATTTTCAGGAAGACCTTGCTGGTTGCCAAGTGCTGTCACCCTTAAGTAGACAGCTGCTCTGAGCTACTTGTGGACGGGTCTCACCTTACAGTAACTCATAAGCAGACATGTTAACACTGCCCCATACACGCCAACACTGTTTCTTTCTAACCCACACACCCACTCTAAGTCACTGAAAGCCCAGAGCTGGGCAGGGGTTGCATTGCTGGATGCTAAAAGGGAGGAGGTTACTGAACTGCATAAAAGAGCTTGAAATTAGCTATCACATATCATGATGAGATGACAGTAGGGGTGGTCCCAGAGTAAAGACACCGGACCTCCTGGTCTCACCATTAAAGAGCAGGTCTTAGTGGTGGGAGGGACCATTACTGATCATTTACAGCTGTCTCCTGTTCTGATTGGTCAGATTTCACACCTGTGTCTCCTCTGATTGGTTGGATTTTTGCTGACATTTTATTGTTTGCCAGAGACATCAAGCTGGTCCCTAAGAGTTCTGAAAATCACCCCTTTACTGGGTGTATAAATTTTAGCACATGAGTCAGGGATTTTTGTGTTTCAGTTTCATATTTTGCCAGAGGATACAAAAGTTTCTGGGGTTAGAGTGGGGGATGGAAGGGAGGTCGTTTAGAAAACGAGAGAGTGCCAGGCTTTGCTGCTGCGGTAGATCACCAGCCACATAATCCAAGGCCAGTCTGCTGGGACTGGTCCCTGGAGGGCAATTTTTAAAAAATCCTAAATACACATGACTATATGCTGACAATTGCATATTCACCAGCACAAAATTCATTTGTGATCATTGCAATAAAACTCCTAACAGACATTCTTTACAGGAAAACAGCTAATGGTCACCTGCCCAGGTGAGTTTCCCAAGAAAGCACATCAGAGGAGTCCCTGGAAATAAGAAGATTTCCTGGGAAATTGGCAGAAATATTTAAAACCAGCGCTTCAGACTAAGCTTACCTCAAGGAAAGAACTCTCAGCAGATTTCACTACAGAAACATATAAATTATCTTGCCTAAGAATTTTTAAAGGCTATTGACCAAAACTCTACATGTTATGAGATACAGCTGAGGGGAACTCTTTTTAATGTCTAGTCATGCTAGGTAGTTAATATTTGAAGGAGAATAGCAACATAGAGGCAGTATTGTCTTCAAACTCTAATTTTTAAACATGACCAAAGAACACAAATAAACAAAACATAAAAAAGTACATGTAAGTGACTACACTTTTGGGGGGAAAGCATTCTGTATCATTAGTAATGAAATAAATTTAAATTGAATATTTTTTTCTGCCTGTTGAATTCTGTACCCAGCATGGAGCAGGTGCTGTGTGGAAGACTGCTCAGGCCCCAGAGCTGCAGCAGTGGAAAGACCAAGGCAGACAATTTAAAAATATGGATGATACATAATATTTCAATGGTGGATAAGAGCTCATAAAGAAAACAAAGCCAGGGAGAGGAGGGCAGTAGTGTGGGTGGTTCTGTTCGCCATGGGATAGCCCAGGGTGAGGGAGCAATGGTCACGGGAGGAAAAGCATGTTCCTGGGGAACCAGCTTCCCAGCAGGGCCACCAGGTGGTGCAAAGGCCCTGAGGCCAAAAGGTGGCTGCTGTGGTCAACAAAAGGGAAGAGTTCAGAGCTGCTGTAACAGAAGGAACAGGAACAAGGGAGGCAGAAAGAAGCAGGCGAAGAGGGTGGGGGAGGAGACGGGGCTAGGTGGCCTAGGCCTCTGTAGGATGATGTAAGACTGTAAGTTTAACCAAGTGGGAGAAGGGGTCGGGAAAGGCTGATGCATTCATTAGCTAGGGCCACCATAACAAAATACCACACCCTGGTGGCTTACACTGTAGAAATTTCTTTCTCACAATTCTGAAATCCGAGAGGAAGGTGTTGGGAGGGTCAGTGTCTTCTAAAATCTCTCTCTGGCTTACAGGATTTCTTATTACGTCCTCATGTGGTCTTTTCCTTTGGGCACCAAAGCTCTGGTGTCTTTTCCTCTGTTCTTTCTCCTGGTGCCGGGTTCAAACCTAGAACTTCACACGGTAGAAAAATGCTCTGCCACTGAGCTACACCCCCACCCCCAGCCCTCTTCCTCCTTTTGTTTTTGTTTTTGAGTCTGGGCATTGCTACATAGTCCAGGCTGGCCTTGAACTCACTGTGTAGTCTAGCCTGGCCACAAAATCAAGGTGATCCTCCTACCTCAGCCTCCCCAGTGCTAGGATGACCGGTGTGCGGCACTACACCAGGCATTCTTCCTTTTTTGATATGAACACAAATCATAATGCATTAAGTTCCCACTGCTATGACCTCATTTAACCTTTATTGCCTCTATAAAAGCTCTGTCTCCAAATACAGTCACGGTTTGAGGAGCTGAGAATCAGGGCTTCAACATATGAAGTGGGGGTACACTTCAGCCCACAACATACGATTTCGATTTCAGCTTACTTCACTGCTGGGATAAGAACAGATTCTAGGCCTCTTGAGAGAGCAGAAACCAAGAGACTGGTTGGCTCTGTGGAGACAAGCAGGTAGCAAGGAACCAAAGGTCTCCAGGCCACAGCCAGCAAGGAGCCCAAGGTCTCAGTTCAACACGAGTGAGTGTGGAATGGACCCCTCCGAGTCCCCACACGAGACCATGGCCCACTGTGACTACACCTGCACAAGAGCTTAATCAGAGGTACGACAGTAAGCCAGCCCCAGATCCCTGACATTGTGAGATCATAAATAGGCAGTGATCTGAACTGCTAAGCTTGACAGTAATTAACGTTTCTACAATGCACAGCTGGTACACCCCAGCAGCTCAAATACTGCTCTGGAAACACTGGTTGAACGAACACCAGATTATGGGTATATGCAGGGGAAAAAAGAAAGAAACTACACAAAATCATTTATACAGGTCCGATTCCTGCCCTCATTGCATGCAGTCCAGGAAGTTTGTATTTGTAGTCCCATGGAAAATTTACAGGAATTCTAGTGAGTTAATTCCAATCTACAATTTCCAGTGCAACCCATGGTGAGAATAAAGACACTAAGACATATTTATACATATGGGGGGCCAAGGGTGTCCTGAGTCTGTCCTAGTCTAGGATGAAGGTTCATCAGGACAGAGACCTCAACCCAGGGCCTAACCTGGATTTTATTAATTTGTGAAGAATGGAGTAGCTTGAGGTTGAGTGACTATGAGAATGGTGAGAGATACGGGAGTACTGTAAGCGGCTATGTAGGAGGCCTGAAATCACCTCTGCAATATGCAGAGAGAAGGAAAGGATACGCAGAAAGACCAATCTGCACGACACAACTGAGGTAGCATTTAATGTTTAGGCAGCAGTGCTTCAGCTCTGATGTGTAAACTTCTTCTGTTCTGGGAAGTCATAACCTCTTATTTCAGGGCTCGAATCCAGTCAACAGCCCTGGAGCGATGGCTCTGCCATCTTGCCCTATTCAACCATGTTTAGGAAGACACTGGGGCAGGGAAACAGTGACTGTCACCTAGCTTCAAAGATTACACCTCAGCACCTCAGCCAGCCCTATTTACATTGCTTAGAGCCAATTGAAGAGAAAAGGCAATAGCTTAGCCAGGTCTGTACATATCAGTACATGGAGATAGGGCTATGCTTAGCCAAAGTGGGGGTAATTGCTCTTTATTCAAGGAGAGTCATCCAGGTGGTCCTCCCCAATCACTGACAGTGATCATCACTGGACAGATTCTTAGGCTCATAACCAACTGTTTTTAATGGTACATCGTTCTTATACATTGTCTCCATTTCTTTTATTGCAAAACATAACACAGAGGTATAAAATTGCTTAAATGAATAGCTTGATGAAATATTACAAGATCAGTAACTATGTAATTCACGGCACAGACTCTATCCTACAGTCATGGGTCATAGCTTTTTTGGGGGTGGGGAAGGGATTAAGCAGGGTCTCTCTGCGCAGTCCATGCTGATCTTGAACTCACTATGTGTAGCCTGGGGTGGGAGTCAACTCACATGATTCTGCTGCCTCAGCCTCCCAAGCACATGGATTACAGGTGTGCACCACCTTGTACAGCTTGCCATTACACTCTTTGTCTGTGTGAAATTTGACTATTCTGAGTGCCTTCTGTTAGTGGAATTACACAATATTTGTCTTTTTTTTTTTTTTTTTTTTTTTTTTTTTCTGATCCTAGGGCTAGAACCCAGGGCCTCCTCCATGCTAAGCAAGCTGTCTACCATTAAGCTACATCCTCGGCCCTTTTTTATTTTTTACTTTGACAGGGGGGTCTCACTAAATTGCCCAGCCAGCCTAGAACTTATAATCCTCCTGCCTCAGGCTCCTGAGTGGTGGGGATGTGCCACCCTGCCCAACTCAGTATGTTTTTCTTTTTATTAATTAAGTTTCTCTGCATACACATGATTAAACCCAGGGCTCAATTTCTTCTTAACTTAAAAAAATAGATCAGCATTTTAAAAATAAAATTGAACTCACAGGACAAGTTCAACCTGGTTTAAACTCTATGTGCCACAACAATAAGCAGTTCAAACACGATTTAAGCAGTTCACTGACTGTCTCAACATGACAAGACTGAGACATTTCTTGCTAAGACTTTTTTTTTTCTTTTCTTTTTTTACCCTAACCCTCCCCTTCCCAAGCTTCTTCAAACTAGTTTGGGCAGCAGTGGAGCAGAAGCTACAGAACATGAGGAAGGCATGGGAGACCAAGGTCTCACCCTCTAACCCTCGCCCTGGGAATGTTCCCAGTGGCAGAAGAGCAGCAGAAGGACTGCTTGCTGATCACTAACCTATCACACCCCCGCTGAGGGCCGGCCCGGGAACTTCAGCACCTTCTAGATGTGATTCCTTTTCATCCTCACAGCAGCCCCTGGGGGGTCAAAGGGAGGAACTACTGTGTTATCTGCTGCTTGCAGGTGAGGAAATTGAGGCACAGGCAAGGGACAGATAGATAGCTGCTATATAGCTGAACTGGCTGCACGCCTGGACGGTCTGGCTCATTCCTTGCTCTTCCCCGCTGGTTCTCAAGCCAGAAGACACATCAAGGTCCCAGGAAGGTCAGTTAATGCTCTCATCACTGGGTCTACCCCTCTTCTCTTTTTTCTTCTCTTCTCTTCTCTTCTCTTCTCTTCTCTTCTCTTCTCTTCTCTTCCCTTCTCTTCTCTTCTCTTCCTTTTCTCTTCTCTTTTCCCCTCCTCTCCCCACCTCTCCCTTTCTCTCTCTCTCTGTCTCTCTCTCCCTCCCTCTACTGGAGCTTTTCAATTTTTTAAACAGGGTCCCACTACATTGATAAGTAGCCTCGGCTAGGATCGAATTTGTGACCCTCCTTCCTCAGTCTCCTAGAGTGCTGTGATTACAGGTGTGGGCACCAGACCGGCTCACAAGCTTCTAGTGTACTGGGTCTGAGATGGAGTCTTAGAATGTGCACATCTAGCCAGCTCAGATTTGTGCCCATGGTGCTCACCTAGGGACTGCACATTGAAAATGGAGTAAAAAGATGCATTTTGTGTGTTTACCAATACCCCAGGACGAGTATCTCCATTATGCAATGTAAACATATAGTAGTAAAAATTATTTTAAAAGAGGAAAATAGCTGCTCCTAACAAACTTACATGTAACTACCGTGGCTCAAGGATCTATAACAAACCAAGCACAGAAACGCCATAGGAAGGAAGGCTCCCATTATACATCTGAGGGTGTGAGAATCGATGAGAACAAGGATCCGGTCACATTCCCAGAGGAGGAAGTGGGCGGCCTGTGGTTAAAGCCACCTTTCTGAACGCCAAAGC
>RJWM01011687.1:0-59010 GCA_004363535.1 Dasyprocta punctata | reverse complement strand
AAAAAAAAAAAAAAAAAAAAAAAAAAAAAAAAAAAAAAAAAAAAAAAAAAAAAAAAAAAAAAAAAAAAAAAAAAAAAAAAAAAAAAAAAAAAAAAAAAAAAAAAAAAAAAAAAAAAAAAAAAAAAAAAAAAAAAAAAAAAAAAAACAAAAAAAAAAAAAAAAAAAAAAAAAAAAAAAAAAAAAAAAAAAAAAAAAAAAACAACAACAACATTCAACCCAGCTTGATGTATCCTGCAAAACTATCTTAAAAATTAATGGAAAAATAAGAAACTTCCAGGACAAAGAATAATTGAAGAAATTTATGGCCACAGAACCAACACTACAAAGAGTGCTGAAAGACACTCTAGAAAGAGACAAAGATAGCCACAATCTTAAGAACAACAACAACAGGAAACCACTAAGTAGGGCAAACAATTAAACAGAAAATGTAGAAATCCAGCAACAGAGATGACAGGGATGAGTCAGTACATATCAGTTTTATCAATCAATGTAAATGATCTGAACTCAGCAATAAAAAGAAACAGATTGGCAGAGTGGGTTAAGAAACAAAATACAACAATATGTTGTGTACAAGAAATACATTTAACTCAAAAGGACACTCACAGACTAAAAATCAAAGGCTGGAAAACAATACTCCATGCAACAGGAACCCAGAAAAAAGCAGGGGTGGCTATTATGTTTGCAGACAATGTGAACTTCAAACCAAGAATGATCAAAAGAGATAAAGAAGGTTGCTGCATACTTGTTAGGGGAAAACTTTAAGAGGAAGAGATTACAATCATAAGTATATATGCACTGAATATGGGAGCACCCAACTATGTAAGACAACTCTTGATAGACATGAAAAACCAAATAAACAATAATACAGTTATAACAGGGGACCTTAACACCCCACTGTCACAGAGAAACAGATCAACCGAACAAAAAATCAGCAAAGAAATAACACAACTGAATCAAACTTGTGAACAAATGGACCTAGTAAATGTGTACCGAGTGTTTCACCCATCAACATCAGAATACACAATCTTCTCAGCTGCACATGGGTCACTCTCTAAAATAGATTACATACTGGTCCACAGAACATGCTTAAGTAAATGCAAAGGAACTGAAATAATTCCATGCATATTACCTGACCATAGCGCAATAAAATTGGAAATTAATGGCAAAAAACTCACAAGAACCCCATAAACACATGGAAATTAAATAACACTCTCCTAAAGGATCAATTGGTCACAGAAGAAATTAAAGAAGAAATCAAACAATTTCTACTATTGAATGAAAATGCAAATACAAATTACTGGAACCTGTGGGACACAATGAAAGCAGTCCTCAGAGGGAAATTTACTGCACTAAACTCTCACATCAGACAAATGGAAAGAACACACATGAACAACATAACGCTGCACCTCAAACTTCTAGGAAAACAAGAGCAAGTCAAGTCCAAAGCCCAAAGAAGGGAGGAAATTATTAAGATTGGAGCAGAAATTAATGCAATTAAAACTAAGAAAACAATACAAAGAATTAATGAATCGAAGAGTTGATTCTTTGAAAGAATAAGTAAAGTTGACAAACCCCTCGCCAACCTTATCAAAAAGAGGAAAGAAATCACTCAGATTCATGCAATAAGAAATGAAAAGGGTGAAATCACTACAGACCCTGTGGAAATACAGAAGATCATCAACACCTACTTCAAAAACTTTTACTTACCTAGATTCGATAACACAGAAGAAATGGACAGATTCCTAGAAACCTATGAATTACCAAAACTGAGTCAAGAAGATGGAAAACTGCTGAATAACCCAATTTCAGCTAATGAAATTGAAAATGTAATTAGGACCCTATCAACAAAGAGAAGCCCAGGTCCTGATGGATTCACCACTTAAATTTACAAGTAATTTATGGAAGACAATACCAACAGTCCTCAAATTCTTCAATGAAATTGAAAGGGAAGTAAGTCTCCCTAACTCATTCCTGGAAACAAGTTTTACCCTAATACCAAAACCAGAGAAAGACCTCATTGAAAAAAAATTTACAGGCCCATCTCCCTATTGAACATAGATGCAAAAATCCTCAATAAAATACTGGCAAATAGAACACAGCAAGTCATCAGGAAGATTATACACCATGATGAAGTGGGATTTATCCCAGGAATGCAGGGATGGTTTAACATACGCAAATCAATAAATGTAATACACCATGTCAAAAGGGCCAAGGACAAGAACCACATGATCATCTCAATAGATGCAGAAAAAGCTTTGACAAACTCCAAAACCCATTCATAATAAAAACCCTACAGAATATTGGAATAGATGGTCTCTACCTCAACCTGATAAAAGCCATATATCATAAACCAATAGCCAGCATCTTACTAAATGGAGAAAAACTGAAAACGTTCAACCTAAAATCAGGAATGAGACAAGGATGTCCATTATCACCACTCCTATTCAATATAGTTCTGGAAATATTAGCCAGAGCAGTTAGACAAGAGAAAGAAATAAAGGGAATGAGAATAGGAAAGGAAGAAGTAAAATTACCATTATTTGCAGATGATATGATACTCTACATAGTAGACCCCCAAAAATCCACTGAAAGACTTCTAGAAGTAATAGCCAAATTCAGTAATGTAGCTGGATACACTCAAAAGTCAATCGCATTCCTGTACACAAATAACAAAGTTACTGAGAGAGAAATAAGGGAAACCACATCCTTCACTATAGCATCCAAAAAAATGAAATACTTAGGAATCAATCTAACAAAGGAAGTAAAAGATCTATACAGTGAAAATTACATTACTCTAAAAAAGGAAATCAAAGAGGATTTCAGAAAATGGAAAGATATTCTCTGTTCATGGATAGGAAGAACAAACATTGTGGAAACAGTCATTCTCCCAAACTTGTTATACAGATTTAATGCAATTCCAGTGAAAATACCACTTGCCTACCTCACAGAGCTAGAGAAAGTATTCCTGAAATTCATCTGGAACCAGAAGAGACCTAGAATAGCAAAGGCAATTCTGGGGAGCAAAGGTAAGGCAGGAGGCACCACAATCTCTGACTTGAAACTATATTACAAAGCTACTGTGATAAAATCAGCATGGTACTGGAATCAAAACAGACCTGAAGATCAATGGCATAGATTAGAAGATACAGCCTTGACTACAAAGACACTCAGCCACCTTATCTTTGACAAAGGGGCTAACATGCACACTGGAAGAAAGGTAGCCTATTTAATAAGTGGTGCTGGAAAAAGTGGCTTTCCATATGTCGAAAACTAAAACTAAATGCATGTCTATCACCATGCACTTAACTAAAGTCAAAATGGATCAAAGATCAGTATATTAAAACAGAGACACTAAATTTGCTGGAAGACAAAGTAGGAAAAAATCTTGATGACATACAAGTAGGCAGAGAGTTCATGAACAAAAATCAAACTGCACAGGAAACACCTCCCAGAATCAACAATTGGGATCTCATCTTACTAAAAGGTTTTTGCATGTCAAAGGAAATGTCCAACAGAGTGAAAAGAAGACCCATCAACTGGCAAAATACCTTAGCCAATTGTCCATCAGACAAAGGACTTCTATCTAAAACATATAAAGAATTAAAAGAAGTCAGGCCCTCAAAATTCAAGGACCCAATCCAAAAATGGGCATCTGAGATGAATACACACTTCTGAGAGGAAGAAATACAAATGGCAAATAAATATATGAAAAAATGTTCAACATCAGTGGTTATTTGGGAAATGCAAATTAAAACAACACTGAGATTCCATCTCACCCCAGAAAGAATGGCCAAGATTAAAAAATCAACCAACAGCAAATGCTGGAGGGGCTGTGGGGAAAAAGGAACTCTTCTCCACTGTTGGTGGGAGTGTAGATTGGTTCAGCCACTGTGGAAATCAGTGTGGAGATTCCTCAAGAAACTAGGATTAGAGATCCCATTCAACCCAGCTGTCCTTCTTCTGGGCATTTTCCCAGAAGAATTGAAAACATCATACCACAGTGATATTTTTGCACCCATGTTTATAGCAACTCAATTTGTAATAGCCAAATCCTGGAAGCAACCCAAGTGCCCATCAATGAAGGAATGGATACAAAATATGTTGTATTTGTATATAATGAAATACTACTCAGCTATCAAGAAAGGTTGCATTGAGACTTTTATAAGTAAATGGACACGATTTGAGACCATACTCATAAGTGAGATAAATCAAATCCACATGTGTAAATACCATCTTGTCTCCCTAGGTTAAGAAACTGAAAAAGTATATATGATCCAAAATCTACAATAAATACTGTGTAAGGGTAAGAAACTGCTCAAAGAACAAAAGTAATTGGGAAAGGGAAAAGGAGGAAAGAAGGAAGGGAAAAGGAAAAAGACATAAATCTGTATATATGTATATGTAAGATGACTAAAATGACTATACTGCTGAATGTATTAGTTATTGAGAAAGATCGGTCAATACTCATATGATTAGATCAGTTTTACATGTCTATATCTGTTAATGTAAACAACCGTTTTGAAGGTAACAATATGCATTATTGTAGCCATTGTGAAGTTCCTATCATCTCGTTTTGTAAACCTATAATGTTACTGTTGTGTATTTGCTGTTGTCATTTGTTAGTGTCTTTTGCTTTTTGTCTTTCTTTTCTGTGTCTTTTTTCTCTTTAATAAAAAAAAGAGGAAAAAGAAAAGCGGAGAGGCAGGTGAGTACAGGAAGAAGCACAACTGCTGAAGTGAGTTCTGTGATGATGATATGGACAGTTTATGGACCAGCATCCTGCAAAGGTGTCCGCAATCAAAGCAAAGCACACCATCCTTTCATGTTTCTCTCTTTGCATGGTTTTTTTGGTCCCTGAAATTATCTTTTCTAAAAAATTATTTTAAAGAGATTTAAAAAAATCAAAACAACAAAAACAAAACAGTAGAACTGATACATGATTTTGAAATAAGCTGATAGGAAATTAACAATAGTCACTGTATTGCATATTGTTATCTTCAAAATAGTTGCTCAGATTACAAGATACAGGTGTGCAAAACAGATTGAACCATATATGGCGATCACAGTTTCTTTCCCTGAACTAATAGGATCAATACTACAATGATCTTAGCTATCTTTTGTGTGTGTGTGTGTGTGTGTGTGTGTATCATTTTTCTCCTCTTCTCTTCTCTTTTTCCCCATGCCAGTCGTTCATTCCTTTTCAGCAGTTTCATTCCCATTCACAATATCTATGGTACCTTTTGGATCTTATCTAATCTTTCAGTTTCTTATAAGAGGAAGACAATACAATGTTTACACATGTGAGTCTGATTTATGTCACTTCTCAACTGACTTTTCAACTTTTTAAAAATAACCTTATGGTTCATATCTGTCAAATGTCAGAGAGTCAGAGATGGCTTCTAAAAGGAAATAATGATAAAGGAAGACTAGGTAGAAAGATGTGGGCCACAGAGCCAGAGAGACCTATAGGAAAAAATAGCCTGCACCTCCTCATTTTCTTTTCATAGAACTTCATTAGGTGAAGCAGGGAATAGGTTATTTGGATTGATAAACTAGTTCACTACATTTTTTGTCAAAAGTTTTCAATTTTAAAATGAAAACAGTGACATTCCTTACTTTGTTAAAAGAAAAAAAATGAAACATTTGGAACAAATAGGGGAAATTTTGACATTTATAGATTTTTACTATTTCTAAAGTTTATCTATATACCTATTTTATTTTATTTGTGAAGCGACATGGGAGGTAACCAAGGATAATGAAGAACATGTGATAAAATGATGCTCTAAAGACATTCAACCTGCTTTCTAACTGTGCTCATCTCTAGCACAGAAAAGTGTGTAAATCTGAAACAAAAATGGACATCTTTCTGTGTGTCTACACATGTCATGTAACTGTTTTCATCAAGATAGAAACCTTCCAAAGTTGATCAGAGAAATGTGAGAGTAACAGCTCATCACTGTTTGGTAACCATTCCTAAGCACTGAGGCACAGTGACTGGATGGCGCAGAGCCCTCCAGGCTGCATTCACTGGACCCGATCCTAGAAACAGAATCAGGAGCTTGGTGAACTCTGCAGAGGCGCAGCTACCTGGGAGTGGATTGGGCTTTGACTTTCTGAAGGAAAGAACAAGGTAAAATTTTAATCTCTTAATACTGAGAACACCCTCGAGAAGCCCCTATCCAGCCTGCCTTCATCTCTTTTTCTCCCCTTCAGTTTCCTATTTTCCAGCTCCGGGGAATGAGCGTTCCTCAGCAGTGCACTCACCCTGGATGTCTTCCCCTCCACAAAGGCTCATGCTGGCGGTCAGGGCCAAGACCCCCAGAACTAGAGCTCTGTTTAGAATCATCCTCTTCTCCAGGGGGTCTCAGCAGTTGCTGTTCTGAGTTACAAAGCAACTGCGAGAACAGAGCCAAGAAAATCTGAACACACCAAACCAAATCCTCTAGCATGAGGTTTTGGCCAATCAGAAAAATCGTTGATGATGACGCCTCAGTTGCCAGGTGCAGAGTTTGTACTAAGAGGCCTGCAAGGACAGAGGGGAATCCCCCGGTTCTGACGCAGCCTCTGCTCAGAGTGGGCTGAGGGAGAGCTCTGTGAACGCTGGGAGGATTCCAATTAGACTCTTTTCTTGGGTTTATACATCTGTTCGTGGCATGAGGAGTGGGAATTGCAAAGCAGCCTCATGCTTGGATGAGAACAGCAATCATACTATAACCACCAGAAATTCTTTCTCAAACTGATTTCACTCCTAGCAGGTCCCTCCACCGCACCTCACTGACCAACTTTCTCTGACTTCTGTATGTGGGTTGGCTGCTTTTCTTTTTGTTTTCATAGTGTGTTTATGGAATTCTCCAATATATATATATAAAGTTTCAAAATATTAAGTTGACCCACCCTCCTAGGGGACCTCTGTGAGTTGTAATCAAGCAATGTCTTTGGCTTTTCTACCTGTGTAAAGTCTGTTGGGAAAGTCTTCTCATGTTCTCAATAACTCCAAGTGTTTTAGGTCAGAGCAGTGAAAGGGGTTATATGACATATGGAGCTGCCTACAATAGCTGTATGATCTGTTATCCAGATTTTTTCCCTTCCCTTTGTAATCTTTGTGCTCTGTGTTTTGGTGCTGCCTGACTATGTTTAAAGGAAATTATAGATGTTGATTACGCAAATAAAAGCTCTGTCTAGATCTGTTGCTCTAAGAATTTTCTAAATTTAAAATTATCAATTCAGGGGCCCAGCTCGACTGGGTCCCGTGATCCAGCGTGATTCAAGAATCTGCGCGACGCTCAGGGGAATGCCCAGCCAGCGTTGCAGGACACAGAAGTATGCAGCCCAGCCCAGATCAGCCCAGAACCCCAGAGCTGCTCACCGGGGACTGACCAACATACCTGCAGGGACCTGGAGAGCTTGCGCTCCCCGCACCAGAGCGCCTAGAGCACGCAAGCTCCATACTTCAGTGGAACTGCTTGTGTGTGCTCCTTCCCAGAGCTCGCTGACCACTGCCCAGCCGGGTTTCTCCTGACACTGTAGGCCTGGGACTTGCCTCCCGATGCTTTGCCCTGGCAAAGCGGTTGTCCTTCTGAACTTGCAGAAAGAACCGGGCTCTGGGTGGCGTCACTCTGGGGTACTCTGCCTAGCTCCCCGGGACTGGGAGGCCTTGGTCTCCCACGCAGTTAAAGCGGAGGCTCCACCCTCACGCCCTGGAAGGCCAACCTCCCTTGCTGCACACAGGACCCAGCTTGACCAGGTCCGTGATTCACCAAGATCCAAGAGTCAGCGCAACCCACAGGGGAACGCCTGGTCAGACTCGCAGGACACAGAGCCACACAGGTTCTAGAAGAAAATGACAAAACAAAAGACCAAGAGGCAGTCTCTGTCCCACAGCGCACAAAGAACAAACCCAAGAGACACTGAAATGGAAGACAGTGGAAGTCACACAAAGGGATAGAAAATGCAATAAAGAAACAGCTTGATGAAGCTATAGAGAAATTCAAATCAGAAATATTCTCTCAGCTAAAAAATGACATGAGAATCATTATTAAAGAAATGTTGTGTGTATCTAAAGAAGAGCAAGATAAAAAAATAGAAGAACTTAAGAAAATGATGGAAACTTTGAATGAACAATATAAGACACAAACCGAATGCATGAAACAGATGCAAAGGGAAATGCAGGAAATGAAAAACTCCATGGAAAGTTTGAAAAACCACTTAAATGAAGCTGAAGATAGAATCTCAGATCTTGAAGATAGCATGGGAGATCATGGCCATGAAAGAAAAGATCTCCTAAAAATAGTAAGGAACCAAGAAAAAACAATTCAACAGCTGCAAGATGATGCCAAGAGAAATAACATAAGATTAATAGGTATAAATGAAAAAGCAGGGGTCAATACTAATGACCTGTGAAGACTATTCACAGAAATAATAGCAGAAAACTTTCCAAACATGGGAAGAGAATCTGAAATACCAGTAACTGAGGCATACAGAACCCCAATTAACCACAGCCAAAATAAATCCTCACACAGACATATAATAATAAAGCTAGCAGAAATACAGCACAAGAACAAAATACTAAAAGCTGTCAGAGAAAAGAAATAGATCACCTATGAAGGAAAGCCTATCAGAATCACGGCACACTGCTCAACACAAACCATTAAGTTAAGAAGAGCTTGGAGTGAAGAATTTCAAACCCTGAAAGAAAACAACTTTCAGCCCAGATTGATGTACCCTGCAAAACTATCCTTAAAAATTGATGGAGAAATAAGATACTTTCACGACAAAGAAGAATTGAAGAAATTCATGGCCACCAAACCAACACTACAGAGAGTACTGAAAGACACTCTAGAAAGAGACAAAGATAGCCAAAATCTTAATAACAACAACAAAAGGAAACCACTAATCAGGGCAAGTAATTAAACAGAAAATGTAGAAAACCAACAACAGAAAGATATCATGACAGGGATGAGCCCGTACATATCAGTTATATCAATCAATGTAAATGGTCTCAACTCACCAATAAAAAGAAACAGACTGGCAGAGTGGGTTAAGAAACAAAATCCAACAATGTGCTGTGTACAAGAAACACATTTCACTCAAAAGGAAATTCACAGACTAAAAATCAAAGGCTGGAAAACAATACTCCATGCAACAGGAACCCAGAAAAAAGCAGGGGTAGCTATTATTTTTGCAGACGATGCAAACTTCAAACCGAGAATGATCAAAAGAGATAAAGAAGGTCACTACGTACTTGTGAGGGGAAAACTTCAAGAGGAAGAGATTACAATCATAAATATATATGCACCGAATATGGGAGCACCCAACTATGTACGACAATTCTTAATAGACATGAAAAACCAGATAAACAATAATACAGTTATAACAGGGGACATTAACACCCCATTGTCACAGAGAGATAGATCAACCAAACAAAAAATCAGCAAAGAAATAGCAGAACTGAATCAAGCTTGTGAACAAATGGACCTAGTAGATGTATACCAAGTATTCCACCTATCAACATCAAAATACACATTCTTCTCAGCTGCACATGGGTCATTCTCTAAAATAGATCATATACTGGTCCACAAAGCAAGCTTAAGTAAATACAAATGAACTGAAATAATTCCATGCACATTATCTGACCACAGCACAGTAAAATTGGAAATGAATGACAAAAAATCCTACAATAACCGCATAAACACATGGAAATTAAATAACACCCTTCTAAATAACCAATGGGTCACAGAAGAAGTTAAAGAAGAAATTAAACAATATCTACAATTGAATGAAAATGCAAATACAAATTACCGGAACCTGTGGGATACAATGAAAGCAGTCCTCAGAGGGAAATTTATAGCACTAAACTCTCATATCAGAAAAACGGAAAGAACACACACGAACAACCTAATGCTGCACCTCAAACTTCTAGAAAAAGAAGAGCAAGTCAAGTCCAAAGCCCAAAGAAGGGAGGAAATTATTAAGATTAGAGCAGAAATTAATGCAATTGAAACTAAGAAAACAATACAAAGAATTAATGAATTGAAGAGTTGGTTCTTTGGAAGAGTAAATAAAATTGATAAACCCCTAGCCAACCTTATCAAGAAGAGGAAAGAAAAAACTCAGATCCATGCAATAAGAAATGAAAAGGGTGAGATCACTACAGACCTGGTGGAAATACAGAAGTTCATAAACACCTACTTCGAAAACCTTTACTCACATAGATTTGATAACACAGAAGAAATGGACAGATTCCTAGAAACCCTGAATCAAGAAGACATAAAGCTACTGAATAACCCAATTTCAGCTAATGAAATTGAAAATGTAATTAACAACCCTACCGACAAAGAAAAGTCTGGGCCCTGATGGGTTCACTGCTGAATTCTATAAGAAATTCAGGGAAGACTTAATGCCAACACTCCGCAAACTCTTCAATGAAATCGAAAGGGAAGCAAGTCTCCCTAACTCATTCCTGAAAACAAGTATTACCCTAATAGCAAAACCAGAGAAAGACTCAACCAAAAAAGAAAATTACAGGCCAATCTCCCTAATGAACATAGATGCAAAAATCCTCAATAAAATTCTGGCAAATTGAATACAGCAAGTTATCAGAAAGATTATACAGCATGATCAAGTGGGATTCATCCCAGGAATGCAGGGATGGTTCAACATATGCAAATCAATACATGGAATACACCATATCAACAGGGCCAAGGACAAGAACCACATGATCATCTCAATAGATGCAGAAAAAGCTTTTGACAAAATCCAAAACCCATTTATGATAAAAACCCTACAGAATATTGGAATAGATGGTCTGTACTTCAACCAGATAAAAGCCATATATCATAAACCAACAGCCAATATCGTACTAAATGGACAAAAACTGAAAACTTTTAACCTAAAATCAGGAATGAGACAAGGATGTCCATTATCACCACTCCTATTTAATAGAGTTCTGGAAATATTAGCCAGAGCAATTAGACAAGAGAAAGAAATAAAGGGAATAAGGATAGGAAAGGAAGAAGTGAAATTATCATTATTTGCAGACAATATGATACTCTACATAGAAGACTCCCAAAATACATTAGAAGACTTTTAGAAGTAATAAGCAAATTTAGTAATGTAGCTGGATACAAGGTGAACACTCAAAAATCAATAGCATTCCTGTACACAAACAACAAAGTCACTGAGAGAGTAATAAGGGAAGCCACACCCTTCACTATAACATCCAAAAAAATGAAATACTTAGGAATCAATCTAACAAAGGAAGTAAAAGATCTATACAGTGAAAATTACATTACTCTAAAGAAGGAAATCGAAGAAGAGTTCAGAAAATGGAAAGATATGCCCTGTTCATGGATAGGAAGAACAAACATCGTGAAAATGGCCATTCTCCCAAAATTATTATACAGATTCAATGCAATCCCAATCAAAATACCACCTGCCTACCTCACAGAGCTAGAGAAAGTATTCCTGAAATTCATCTGGAACCAGAAAAGACCTAGAATACCAAAGGCAATTCTGGGCTACAAAGGGAAGGCAGGAGGCATCACAATCCCCAACTTGAAACTATACTACAAAGCTACTGTGATAAAATCAGCATGGTACTGGAATCAAAATAGACCTGAAGATCAATGGAATAGATTAGAAGATACAGCCACAACTATAGACACGCTCAGCCACCTCATCTTTGACAAAGGGGCCAAACATGTACATTGGAAGAAAGACAGCCTCTTTAACAAATGGTGCTGGAAAAACTGGCTTTCTATATGCCGTAAACTAAAACTAGATCCATGCCTATCACCATGCACTAAAATAAAGTCAAAAATGGATCAAAGATCTGAATATAAAGACAGAGACACTAAACTTACTAGAAGACAGAGTAGGTAAAAATCTTGATGACACAGGAGTAGGCAGAGAGTTCATGAACAAAAATCAGATCACACGGGAAACACTTCCCAGAATCAACACCTGGGATCTCATCCTACTAAAAAGTTTTTGCATGTCAAAGGAAATCTCCAACAGAGTGAAAAGAAAACCCACAAACTGGGAAAATATCTTAGCCAATTGTCCATCAGACAAAGGACTTCTATCTAAAACATATAAAGAATTAAAAGTAATGAGGCCCCTAAAATTCAAGGGCCCAATCCAAAAATGGGCATCTGAGATGAATACACACTTCTCACAGAAAGAAATACAAATGGCAAATAAATATATGAAAAAATGTTCAACATCAATGGTCATTAGCGAAATGCAAATTAAAACAACACTGAGATTCCATCTCACTCCCGAAAGAATGGCCAAGTTTAAAAAATCAACCAACAGTAAATGCTGGAGGGACTGTGGGGAAAAAGGAACTCTTCTCCACTGTTGGTGGGAGTGTAGACTGGTGCAACCACTGTGGAAATCGGTGTGGAGATTCCTCAAGGAGCTAGGATTAGAGATCCCATTCAACCCAGCTATCCCTCTTGTGGGCATTTTCCCAGAAGAATTGAAAATATCATACCCCAGTGATATCTGTGCACCTATGTTTATAGCAACCCAATTTGTAATAGCCAGATCTTGGAAACAACCCAAGTGCCCATCAATCAAAGAATGGATAAAAAAGATGTGGTATTTTCATACAATGGAGTACTACTCAGCTATTAAGAAAGATTCCATTGAGACTTTTGTCAGTAAATGGTGACGACTTGAGACCATACTAGTAAGTGAGATAAATCAAACCCACATGTGTAAATACCGTATTGTCTCCCTAGTATAAGAAATGGAAAAGTATATATGATCCAAAACCTCTAGTGAGTGCTACGTGGGGGTAGAGAACAGCTCAAAGAGCAGGGGTAACTGGGAAGGGAAAGGGCGGAAGGAGAAAGGGGATGAGGGAGAGATATAAACCTGTGTGTATGTATATGTAAGATAACTAGAATGAACACACTGTTGAATCTATTCGTTATTGAGAAAGAACAGTTAATACTCATATGATTGGATTAATTTTACATGTCTATATCTGTTAATGTATGTAACCATTTTAAAGATAACAATAAGCAGTATTGCAACCATTGTCAAGTTTCTATCATCCGATTTTGTAAACCTGCAATGTTACTGTTGTGTATTTACTCTAGTCGTTTGTCTGTCTCTTTTGTCTGTTGTCTTTGTTTTATATGTCTTTTTTCTGTTTTTTCTTCGCTTAAATAAAAAAAACAAAAAAAATAAAATAAAATAAAATTATCAATTCAAATGTTGAGGATGGAACAAGAGGATCTTTTCTGGCTTAGAAAACAGATTTCTTTTCCTTAAACTACTGGATTTTTCATATTTATTATCCTGACACAATATTTCAGATATTTGTGAGGGAATAAGACAAATATAATCATTAGAGGAGATTTTTTTCCCCAGAAGAATTTACTTTCTATGCATTATGGAACACACAAGATGATAGTGATTTGGAATCAATCACTGTGTCCCTGTTAGATGACCTGCTAAGTTTCTCAGCTCCTGATGTTACTTCACCATGACAGAAAATGCAAAGATGGTGAGACAGTATGCCCCGACATCTGGGAGCTGGCTGGATGCCATTACGTAGGTACTGATGTTGTGATTTGTGCTGTAGTCACTGCTGGTATTAGTATTTTCTTGAGGAATATAAATCATTTTACAGAACATCAACATTAGCCTCCCTGTGATAACTATGGATTAAGATAGAGAACAAGGTCAGTCAGTTATTATTTCTGAGTGCAGAGAAAACATGAATATTGCCCAAACCACAAAATAACCAAGTATCTTGCCTCCTTAAGTGTGACTACCGTGTCTTTACCAATTACAGCTTTAACCTCACTAAAGGTAAGATTTATTAAAAAATACCCAATTGTAGAATTACCCTGCCACCTCCACCCAACTCCTGATAGAATCCAATTAAGTGCAAAATTCCTCTTCCTTAAATCCTCTTCAAAATTACTTAAAACAAGCTTAAACCCTATGCTAGTTTAATGGCAGTTTTATGTGTCTAAAATATGGACCCCAGTTATTCACTCAAACACCAAGCTAAGTGTTGCCATGAAGATATTTTGTAGTTGTGATTACTTTCATAATAAGTTGATATTAAGCAAGAGAAATTGTCCTAGCTAAACTGGTGAGCCAGATCCAGTCAGGTGAAAAGCCATAAGGGAGAGCTCAGGCATCTCCAAGAAAGGAGGAAGTCCTTGTGCACAGCAGTGTCTGCCTGTGCTGAGATCCTGACTGATAAGGTGACATCTGCCCTACAGACCATGGACTTGGCTAGTTCACTACCACAGGTACACAAACTAGGTCCTGGCAGTAATTCTCTTAGTATCTGTCTTAATATCTATCTCTGACAGGTTCTACTTCTATGGTTCCAAACACCCTCTTACTCAGATGTCTCACAGTTTCCATTGGTGAGTTTCTCATCCATTTCAATGAACAATAAAACCAACCTGTCATTCAAGAGTGTGGTCCTGGTGACCCTTATCTGGAGGACAGTGTTTTATTAGGTAATTGGGAGAGATGTACAACTCTTACACTCTGAATGAAAACCTCTAGGATTTAAAAATCTACATGTCATACTTTAATAATCACCTGAATTTTATAGGAAGTGAGTCTTGGTTACTTTTCTCTCATTGCTGAGGCAAAACACCCAATGTCCAAAATTAAGGAAGGAAAAGGTTTATTTAGCTTACAGTTTTTGGAGGTTTCAGTCCATACTCACCTGGTTCCAAGGCAGGGTGCTGTGACTGAGGGTCAACTCTTCATGGCAGCTGCTGCAGATACCAGAAGGGACCAGAGGAAAAGGGCAAAAAAAGAAAAGCAAGCCTGTTCCCCTCCCTTATATTGGGAGATTCCTCACTCCTGAGCAGGTGCATCACTCACACCACCAATCCCAGCGCTAGACAATGAACCAACCACAAATGCTAGAATCAGCCACCTTCGAAAGACCTGGCCCTACAATGCATAAAACTTTGCAAGGGACACCCAAACACAAACCTTGATAGAGGGTATTAGACTATGAGCCACAGAGCTGTGACTGGTAGGGCTGGAGTGCGACAGCACCAGGTCATGAGTCCTCATGGAGGGGGAGGGGCTCCTTCTGTATAGATTCAGAATCCAGTGCTCCAAAATAATTAAAAAGATATTTGACCCTGCAGGTGGCCTTATTGCTCTCTCTAGTCTCTGTGATTTGAGGCAAGAGAGTTCTGAAGGCCCAGTTGAGATGTGCCTCCTCCATGCTGTGCAACAAATGATGTATTCCTATGTTTTCTCCTTTATCCAGATTTCCCTGTATTGTGTCCTGCAGGAATTTCAGTTTTTAACTCAAACTCTCCCCTTCCCCATAGGTTTAACTTCTTGCTGTGGTACAGATTAGATTGGTAACTATGTCCTGTAAACAGAGTTTATGTCATGTTGTTCTCACAGGATTCATAAGGCTCTGTCTTCTTTCAAGGCTACCTTTTTAATTGCTTCGTCTTCCTCTGTACCCTGGCTTGCCCAACCTAAGTTTCTAAAGAACAACCCCTCAGTCAAGTGCATAAGACTAGAACCTTTCCTTTGTTCTAATTCCCAGAACTTTGGATTTGAGTTAGTCTGAGTCATTGTGCATTTAATATCCTGCTAATAAATTCTGCAAGAAAAATTTTAAACATGGAATCAGAATTGCATCTTGAGTGGGAAGTTGAGTGTCCAATCTGAGTTCTCACATCCTGTGGGATGGCAGGAAAGTCTGAGCAAGGCAAAGTCATTAGCTCAGATGTAACAGACTAGTCTTATATCTTTTACATGATTTTGTGTCTCTCTTTTTGCCTGCTGTATCCAGATATAATTCAGTGAACCTGATTCTAGCTTTTTCCAACTTTAAGTCATAATTTTAACATTAAGCTATTGGTGAAGCAGTTGGCAGCGGGACCCGAACTGGGAAGGCGCAACTGAAGTGCTGGCGATGCGCGATTGAATTCCTGCGGCTGTGGCGGTGACAGCGGAGGCAGCGATTGGTTGCGGAACGAGGTGGTCGTGAGCAGGTGAGTGAGTGAACCCAGCGGGCCCAGCCCCCCATCCCCCCACCCCCGAGGGAGAGCGAGGGACAGGCATCCATCTTGAGACTGGAACCGCACCTAGTTAGGCACGGTTCCTTGTTCACATCGAGCCCTGGAGGGTCCTGGTGGAATCTGCATGGGCACCCTGGGGGTGATAGGGGAAGTCTGGCTGATGGCCCGATATGGGTTCCTAGGCAGTGGCCGCATCCTCACGCACTGCACCAGACTTCCACGGAGTGGAAACAGGCTGTAGAAAGGCAGTGGACCAACATGGGCTCACAGCAGAGAAATTAGGAGATCCGTGAGTAGCCCAGGAAAATGCCAAGACGGAAAGGTAGAGGGCGCTCTCTGGACTCCGATATAAGCAGCACAAATCCAGGAGAAGCAAATGCAGAAAAGTTCGGGAGTCCAAAAATTAAACTCTCAGAGGAAATGACAACCAAAGTGGGGAGACAACTCCATGAAGCTATGAAAGAAATTAAAGCGGCACTGTTAGCCCAACTGAGAATTGAAATGAAATACATAATAGGGGAATCGCTAAGCACCTCTAAAGGAGACATAGCCAGAAAGGTGGAGGATGGAAAATCAAAGGAGATTGAGAATGAAACAAATAAAGACTTAGAATGCATCAATCAGATTCAGAGAGACTACCAGGAACTCAAAGACTCCAATAAAAGTTGGCAGAACCACCTGAAGGAAACTAAAGATAGTCTTTCATATCTGGAAGAAAAAATGGCAGCCTGGGAGAGAGAAAGGAAAGACTTGCTAAAAGTAATAAGAAATCTGGAAGTGGCAGTGCAATGGCTGCAAGACAACCCAAGGAAATATAATTTATGAATAAAAGGTGTGAATGAAAAAGCAGGGGTCAATACAAATCAAATTAAAAGCCTATTTACAGAAATAATTTCTGAAAAATTTACAAGCATGGGAACAGGTAGAGACTTTCAGATAACTGAAGCATATAGAACTCCAGCTAAACTTGACCATAATAGGCCTACACCCAGACATATAATAATCAAGATTCCAGAAATTCAACACAAAAACAAAATATTAAAGGCTATTAGAGAAAAGAGACAGATTACCTACAAAGGAAGGCCCGTCAGAATCATGACAGACTTTTCAACACAAATCATCAGGTCAAGAAGAGCTTGGAGTGAAATATTTCAAGCCCTGAAGGAAAATAACTTCCAACCCAGATTGATGTACCCTGCAAAATTATCTTTTAAAATCAACAGAGAAACAAGATACTTCCATGACAAAGAACAACTAAAGGAATTTATGACAACCAAACCAACCTTACAAAGAATACTGAAGGACATTCTAGAGAGAGATAAAGTTCACTGCTCCAGAAAAAGCGACAGAGAGATACCACCGAGCAGGGCAGACAAATGAATAATCCATCAATGGGAGTTAAGTTCAGTATTGTTTTCAATGAGCTGTTTAGTTTAATCCTATTCTATCTTGACCAGCCTAACTTTATCATAAATGATGACAAAGACAGCTATTGTAAAGATAACACAATTTATAAGGGTAGCCTTCAATGATATATGATCACCTTGCTTCAAAACCAGGTATTACTTTCGCTGCTCTGTTCTGAGGGATTTTAACCTATCTTAGTGTGTTTGTGTTACAGCAGATGATATAGGCAACTGCCTTGAAGCTAATATGAGGCACTATAGAAATCAACATTGCATTACTATGTATTGCCTCCATTACCTTATTTGTTATTGGTTTTATTCAGTACTACAATTTCATTCGACTATATCTGGCCAATTGGTAAGGGCATTTAATTTGAAGATAATAAGAGGTATTACAAGGGGAACCGAGGAAGGAAGGCATGGAAAAAAGACATAGCTTTATATGAGGGTATTCATAAGATAGTTTAAAAGTCTATACTTCTAAATGCATAAACTGGTGAGAGAGAACAGTTGATACTCATATGATCAAATCAATCCTACATGTCTTTACCTGTCAATCTGAACAGCCCCCTTAATGGTAATGATATACAACGTTGCAACTACTATAAAATTCCAACCATCTAAATTCCTAAACCTATAATTTCACAGTATTGGATATGTTGTTGATGTTTGTTTATCCCTTTAACTTTTTGTTTCTCTTATGCACAACCATTCTTTTATCCTTTATTGGTTTCACTCTGAACTATTTTGCTTGATTATATTAGGCCTGATGTTATGGGTAGTTATTTCAATGATAACAAGAGGTATTCTAAGGGGAAAGGAAGGAAGGAAGGGAAAAGGAAAAAGACATAAATTTATAAATATGCATAAATAAGACAGTTAAAAAAACTGTAGTACTAAATACATTAGCTATTGAAAAAGAAAAGTTAATATTCCTGAATTGATAAATCTTACATGTCTATATCTGTCAATATGATCAACCCCTATGAAGGTAATGATATGCAATATTGTAACTACTGTCAAACTTCAACCACCTCAGTGTGTAAACCTACAATGTTATCGTATCAGATCTGCTATTGTTGTTTGTCTGTCTTTTTTGCTTTTTGTTTCTATCTTCTGTATCTATTTTCTCTTAAAAAAAGCTATTGGTGAACTAGTCTTGAAAAAAATACCATACAAATTTAACAAAAGTTTGTTACTTTTGTCTTCTAATAGGAAAACAAAAAAGTCCTTTTTGAAAATTATGGTGAGAATAAAATTTTAAAAAAAGTAAAATAAATATTACTTATTCACTAATTTTCTTAAAAGCACTTATTTAGATGCTATGTATTTTAGAACTAAAACATTGTCAATGTACGTTATGTTCCATTATTCAAATAATTGGATCCTGGGATGGGGATTTAGCTCAGCAGCTCAAGTGCTTGCCTGGTAAGCTGAGGTCATGAGTTCAATCCCCAGTACCAAGAAATAAATTGGATCCTCCAGGAAATTGTTTACAAAATTCACTGTAGTTCTAACTAACATTTGCACCAGAGATATAGCTCAGTATCACAGTGCCTTCCTGGCAAGCATGAGGTCGTGAGTTCAATCCTCAGTAAAAAAAAAAAACAAAAACCAGAATTCTCATAGAATCTGTGTTTCCATATTCTTTAGTTCTGACTTTCAACTATCTTGTTCTGATATAACCTTAATCATGATTCACTGGTGAATTTTTTCAATAAAGACCAATATTTCTTCATCTGAAAGAATTAAAAGGGCTTCAGAAAAATAATGATTCAGAGTATCAACCTGAAAATAATATGAACTTTACAATAAGATACGTAATTATTCAATACTGCTTTTGATTTTGTCAGTTGCATTATTTTGGGGGAAAATAACTCAAAATATTGCATTAGGATTCTTTTCTATAAAGCAGAATGAAAACCATTGAAATGATTATATGATAATATGATAAATTCAAGGTATAAAACAATGCAAATTATGCAGATTAAATATAGTCCAATGCCTGGTACATAGCAGGCTGTCCAAATAATAGGTACTATACCACAACACATATTAATAGTAACAACAATAATAACATCACGCCTAGGCCAGGGACAGCCTGTAACTCTTCCCATATTCATTTGTCCTGCCTTCTGTGACATTCTGTACTTTCTGTGATAGTCCTGGCCTGTGGAAGCCTAGAGCCACAGAAGAGCGGAAGTTTCTGGGAAATAGGATTTTGGTGAAGTCCACAGTATCAGTCTTATTTTTCCAGATAATGTATCATTCCAAATCTTAATGGCATCAAACAATGTTTTAGTAATTATTCATGACTTTTATAGGATGGAAAATTGGACTGAACCATCTTTATGTTCTGGGCTGGCCTGCCTATTGTCAGGTGGGCTTCTTCCCATGTCTGTGGCATCAGGTGGTTCAGCTGGGAGTCCTGGACCTCTCTCCTTGTGAACTTAGAGGGCTATGCACAAGAAGCTTGAAGCCTAATGCAAGACAAATTGTGGGGCCTTTTGAGTATAAGTTTAGAACTGACCATATCACATTTATTATGTTCTATTAATTAAAGCAAGCTACAGTAACAGCTCAGGTCAAGAGATTACATTTATTGATAGAATGAGCTGCAAGGAATTTGTGGTTATTTTTGTAATCACAAATATACTCTGGCTTTGGTTATATGTGAATGAGTTTGGTGTGTAAGAGGTTAAGTGCTTTCATATTTGAAATGAACACCATGCACTTACCTACCTGTTATTACCTTATCTTTACTTCATTTCCATTGAAATTTGCAAATAAAGACACAGAAACTTAGTGAATTGCAAGTCATGTATTATAGGTTCCAAGCACATTATTTGGATTCAGAGTCCTGTGTATTGACATTCAGTCACGTGGCCATTCACAAAGATGAAGTCAGTGAAGCAGACAGAACTTATAAAGCCAAAGACTGTGTTTTTCATTTAAATCATTCCTCTTGATTCTGTGTCAACAGTAGCTCTTAAGTGTGTGAACTGGTTGCTTTAAAGGATTATTTTAAATGAACTGTAAAGAAACTTTAAATGAGTAATAAAAATAATGTGAGAAAATAATTTTCCTGGTAATCTTCTGAAAATCATGCAAAATTACCTACATGCCTAGATCTAAATGTATTGTAGAACAGGGCTCCTCTCCACCTTTAGTGAACAGGTTATTTGATGGAGAGTTTGTACCAAGACTATAATGTATAGCAAGTAAGTGTTTTTTGAGTTGAATGAAAGTTCTTAATTCATCAGAGTTAGATTAGAGAATGGGCTACCTGGAGACAGATGACATTTTTCATGTCTCATGGTAATTGGTTCCCCTTCCGGGAACTCTCTAGTCAACATTTTTGTACAGAAAATGTTATTTAGCATTATGTAGTAAAACAAATGAAAAGGAATCAGACTAAAAATTTAAAAGCAATCGTTTATTTTAGATAATGTGTTGTAAACCAAATATCAACACATATTCAAAATATTTTACCAAAAATTTTGAAATTGTGATTTAATTAGAAGTTTAAATATGCAAACAATAAGGTAAGCAGAATTCTATTGATTTAAAAACTGAGACTATTAGGGAAAAGTAAGCCATAAAGGCATAAATTTTCAGGATCTTGAAAAATACTTAAAGCTAATGCAATCCATAATTGGTTTTATAATAAGAGAAGTTGAGGATAAATTAGTTTTACTGCAGCATATTTCCCTAAATCTGTTGCATCAATAAAAAACAACCTGGACAATCTTGTACCTGAAAGAAAGCATAGGTGAAGAGGGTTTATAGTGTGCCCTGAAGAAAAAGGATAAAGAGTCAGGGATGCATCCTTTTAACCTCTTCTATTTTCCTGTGCCCTTGACAGAGTCATGCACTAGTTTTTAACCTTTAAGATGCATGAATATTTGGTCTATAGATTTTTCATAAATATAATGGGAAGTTCTTCATGTGGTTGAAATATGATATCACAGAAATTCAGGTTTGTATAAAGAAAGGAAGAGTACTGGAAAGAGTATAAATAGTGATAAATGGGAAAGTAGTGTTTCCATTATTCTATGCGGGAAATTAACTTCATGCCCAGATATTTGAACCAGATAGTTCTTTGTTGTGGTAAGCTGTCCTGTGCATTGTAGCAGATTTAGCAGCATCTTTGGTCTCTACCCAACAGATGCCAGTAGCATACTCCCCAGTTGTGGCAAAAGTTTCTCCAGACACTGTCAAAACATTACTTGGGGAAAAACTTCTCCTGAGAGAATCACTGCTTTACAAAGTAACACTCTGCAGGAAAAATAGTAGCATCATTTTGTGTGTCAAATATGAAAAAGTGAAATATACAACAATAATAACACAAAGAAAATATGAAAAAGTGAAATATACAACAACAGTTACACAAAGATTGGGATAGATTTATTATTCTTGCAGAGGTAGATTAGACATATTTCATATATCTATCTATATATATATATATCCTACAGTAACAAATCTCCAAAAGAAAAAAGTATGTAAAATGAGCAAATATTTAATATAATTAATATAAAATACCTAAAAAAATAATCAAATCATGTTAATAGTTTATTAAATAGAATTGATCTAAAGACACCAATTAAATGATGCAGATTATCAGATTAAATAAAAATATTTTGACTGGACTGTAACCTGTTTATAAATAATCCAATTATATATAAAGGCATATCTACATTAAAAGCAAAAAGAGGGTTATCAGGCAAGCAAAATTAAAAGTATCCACATAGTTTTATCAATACTAAGCAATGTAGATATGAGAAGGACTATTACCATAACTTAGTAAAAGAGGCATTACTCATCCAAGTAGACATAATAATGATGATGATGATGATGATAATGTGTGTAAGCAAATACCGACAAAGCTTAAAAATTCATGAGACAAAAGTTGACAGGAATTAGAAAAATCCAATATTGTATTCGAAGACTTTATACTCACTTGTCAGTATATGCTACAAAAATTGAGCATAAAGGCAATAAGAATAGAGAAAAAGAACTGAACAATGTTATCGACTAACTTAAGTCACCTTTATTAAACCCCTCACTCAGTGATAAGAGAATGCACTCTTTTTTCAAGTTCATGTAGAATATCCACCAAGATAGACCATTTTTGTAACCATAAAACAAATCTTCAAAATTTAAAAGATTAGAAATTGTCCAAAACATTTATATTTTCTAGGGCCATAAGTGATTAAAACTAGTAACCACAGAAGGAAAATTATCTGGAGTTTTTTTTTTTATTTTAAAAATCAAAACAGAAAAAAAGGCAGAAGTAATACAGAATTTCAAAAAAAAAAAACCAGTAAGAAATCAATACTAGTTAATATATTACATATTGTTATCTTAGAAGTAGTTGTTCAAGTTATGAAATCTAGGCATAAAAAGTCAGACAATCAAAGAATGACAACACAAACTATTTTTTCTAATGACCTAACAGAGAATTAGTAGTATGGTTATCTATCTGGCATACTTGTACAGTAATATATATTTTGAGCACTTTGTTTTCCTTTCCTTATTATAGTATCTATCGTACATTTGGATCTTATTGCTCTTTCAGTTTTTTAAAATTGTTATTTACTTTTTACACTAGGGAGACACTGTTGAATCTATTCGTTGTTGAGAAAGAAGTTAATGCACATATGATTAGATCAATTTTACCTGTCTATATCTGTTAATGTAAATAACCATTTTAAAGATAACAATATGCAATATTGCAACCATTGTCAAGTTTCTATCATCCGGTTTTGTAAACCTGCAGTGTTACGGTTGTGTATTTACTCTAGTCATTTGTTTGTCTCTTTTGCTTGTTGTCTTTTTCTTCGCTTAATAAAAAAAAGACAATCAATATAAGACTCATAGGCATCAATGAAAATGCAGGAATCAATGCAACTGACTTAAAAAAACTATTCACAGAAGTAATGGCGGAAAAAAAAAGAAAAAAAAGACATATATAACAAAGGAGAGCTTGGAGTGAAGTATTTCAAGTCCTGAAAGAAAACAACTTCCAACCCAGAGTGATGTGCCCTGCAAAACCATCTTTCAAAGTTAATAGAAAAACAAGATACTACCAAGACAAAGAACAACTGAAGGAATTCATGACCACCAAACCAACCCTACAAAGAATACTGAAGGACATTCTAGAAAGAGATAAAAAAAGACCACGGTTCCAGGAACAGAAGCAGAGGGGGATCACCGAGCAGGACAGACAATTCAGTGGAGGGGAAAAGTAGGCAGCCAATAGCAGGAAAATAGCATGGCAGAGATGAGCCAGTGTATGTTGACCATAACCATTAATGTAGATGGCCTCAATTCACTAATAACAAGAAACACAGGCAGAGTGGATCAGGAGACAAGATTCATCAATATGCTTTATTCAAGAAACACATTTAACTCAAAAGGAAATTTATAGACTAAAAGTCAGCAGAGAGAAAACAATGCTCTATGTGACAGGGAATCAGAAAAAAAAGTAGGGGTAGCTTGCCCATCAACTGCAGAATGGATAACAAAGGTATGGCATTTCTATACAATGGAAAGAAAGATAACGTCTAGGCTCTTGTAGGTAAATGAATACAAATTGAGATCATGCTCATGGGTGAAATGTTTCAGAGTCATGTGGGTGAACTCTGTGTTGTCTCCCTAGTATAAGAAACTAAAGGAGTTCATGGAATCCAAAATGCACAGTAGATGTTGTGAAGGTGAAAAAGGAGGAGCTGTCTAGAGAGGGAAGGCAGTGGCCATTGTTAATCTATGTTCTGTTTTGCAACACTGTATTGTTTTCATTGTTATGATTAGTTTGGTTTTATTTTGTTTTGATTTGATTTTATCATATTTGATGGCATGGACAGCTATTTCAAACATAACAAAATGTATTATAGTACCCATTATTGATTTCCTATTATCTTGTTTCAAAGCCCTGATTGCTTTGTTTTCTTTTGATTGATTTTATTCTATTTGGTTTTGCTTGATTTTATTATGTTTGATAGTATAACTAGCTAATTTGAAGATAACAAGATGCATTGTGGTAGCCACTGCTGTATTCCTATTGTCTTGTTTTGAAGTTCTGTATTGATTTCATTGTTTTGTTTTGATTGGTTTTATTCTGTTCTGTTTTGTTTGATTTTATTGTGCCTGATGGTATAGGATGTTATTTTGAAGATAGCAGGAGGCATCATGGTAGCCATTGTTGGTTTCCTTTTGTGTTGTTTTGAAGTCTTGTATCATGTTCATTGTTTTATTTTGATTATCTCTCTTCTGTTTTATTTTGGTTTTATTCTCTTAGGAAAGAAGAATGACCACTACTAGAGAGGTAATTTGATCCTGGAGGAAGTTCATAGTTTAGGAAACATCATAAATGAGGTTTTTAAATCATAAGATAACTGAGTATAGAAGTGAGCACCTATTCCAAATTTTTCTGCTCACATTTTGATAGCTGAAAAAATGTTTATCCCTGTAAGAATTGGGGCAACAGCTCTGGATGACTTGTGGTGTTGGGAAGACAGGGAGCTGGTTTGTAATTTTCATGTGATTTTGTGTTTTATTTGTAGTGTCATCTATGAAGCCACCACCACCAATGTTTAGAGCCTTGCCACACAGGAGGGAGACAGGTGAATGCTCCAAGCCCACAGACAGAGAATTGTCCATAAGGTGGGCACATAGGGCCAGTGATGTTTGTCATCTAGTGCATATGAGTGCATGAATCCAGAATTTCCACTGTGGGTGTTATATTAGGTCAGCAAGAATTAAGATGCAGGAAATATTTTTTGGCCACAATTGTCCAGGTACCAGAGCGAATGGCCTGACAGTTTTTCTTGAGGCTATTTTGAGGAACAGAGGTGTCCCAAGAGACTGGGTATGCCATATAGAGATCTTGTTGAAGAGGTAAACAAAACCAACAGTTAGAAAGATCAGTAGTATTTGGCCCCTGAAGAAAGGACTGTAGGAATTGGTGTGTGTTGTTGAGGAGTTGAGGTGTAGGCAAAGGAATTGGGGCATAGTGAGAGTAAGGACAAAGGAAAGGGCTTTAATGGTATAGATTGTATGTTTGGGAGATATGGGAGAGATAGGAGAGGGAAACAAGGACATGAACATGGACTAAATCTTTGGTACTTGTCACCTCGCAAAGGGGAAGGAGAGGTTGAGGTGATGTATTGGGTGCTACTATGTACCCCCAAGTCCTCATATACTTTTGATGGGGCTGAGTCTGACGCTTGTTATCATTTGTTGTCTAGTGCTGGGATTTGTTATGTGAGTGTTGCGCTCACCCAGGGGTGGAGATGAGATACAGTGTAAGGGAAGGCGGGTCTTCCTCTCTCTCGCTTCTGCTCTCTCTCACCAGTGCACTTGCTGCTTGTGGCTGCCATGAACAGCAGCCCTGCCATGCCATGCTTCCTTGGAACCAACTAAGTATGTACTGAAACTCCCAAGAGACTGTAAGAAATAAACTTCTCCTTCCCTAATTTTGGGTGTCAGGTGTTTTGTCTTGGCAACGAGTAAAAAGTAGCTAAGACAAGGTGAGTATCAAGTCAAAGGTGGTTGGGGCAGGGACACTAGAGACAATGTGTGGGAAGGGTCACCAGATGGTGACAAAGGTGAGGGGCCACAAGATGGTGGGGGGAGGGAAGAGTGAGATCTACGGTGGTGTGGTGGTGCAGAAAATGGTGATGGCAGAGTAGAGGAGGAGCAGGAAGGGGAGGGGATGGTGAGGTGAGGAGGAGAAGATGGCGATAGAGGAGGAGTGGGGAGGTAGGAGGTGGAGGAGATGGCGGCAGAGGAGAACAAGGAGAGCTTTGTGGGTATGGTGGGGGTGTGAGAGCAGAAGGGATGTCATCTGTAAGGTCGGCAGGATTGTCAGGTAAGGGTTTTGGCAGTGCAGAGCAGGCCAAAAGTACTTGAGCTACCCCACATGCCTGAATGAGGGAAGGATGTGCCCTGAGAGCAAAAAAGACCTGAAGATAATGTATCTATTTCCCATTTACAGTAGCAAATATTGTCTAAGTTATGGAGAGTGGCAGCCATTATCAAACTTGTAATGAGGCCAAGCCATCTGGCAGTAAAAATTTGATCTTTGGCCTATAAAGGGCCTCTGAGACTGAGATCAGAGGTTACAGAGCAAGTAGTGGCCTCAACAAGCACCTGAATGGAGTGTCTTTTGCTGGGTGAGAAGTAACATTCCCCATTGTGACTGAATCGGAGGTGAGCCAAAGGGCTAAAAGCTGAGTCACACTCCCAGAAGGAGTCATCACCCCTGCAGGGAGTGTGAGTGAGAGATCCCCAACACCTATGTCCAGCAGTCATCACTGGTGGGACAAGTGGGGAGCTCTGAAGGGTGAAGTCCAAAAGAATGTGGGGGAATTCCTACCTGGGCCTGTGATTTATGAGACAGGAACCCCGAAGTGAGAGTTGGCTCAACTGTGTGGACCTGTGAGGACTGAAATGGCTGGTGGTGGATGGAGGCTAGTAACACCAATGGCAGAGATGGAGGGAAGAGGATGTGAGAAGGGGAAGGCTTGTAGGGGAAGGGGACTCACACTGGGGGGTAATCCCCAGGAGTCACACTTTCTGCCCCAATCCGAATCACAGCACCATCTGATAAGGTTTTCAGTGTGATAGAGAGACAAAGAAGGAGAAAAGAGGCCTTTACCGTGGGCACAGGAGGGCTGCAGAAGAGACACAAGCACCCTCTGCGGGGACAAAGAAGCCCAGATACTTTTATCAAGTCCACCTAGGAGAGGAGTTCGTGGTGGTGGTGGGGAGGATGTTGTATTAGTAATGGACTGGAGATTACTTTGGCACATGTGGGACTGGGGCAGGAAGTTTATTTTGGCTTGAGGAAGGAAGGAGAAGAAAGCCAGATAAGTTGTTGTTTTGGGCTCCTTTGCCATTTTGGACCAGTGCCATAGTAACTCAGCAGGAATGCACATGTGAGAAACCCATCAGTAGGTTCACTGTCTGAAGTTTACAAAGGAGGTGTAAAAGGGGCTACATTGTGAAGAGTCCAAAAAACATGAAAATGTTCTTCTGATACTTGAAAACTCTTATCTAATTCAGAGACATTCCTCACACCATTGATGCATAAGGAAAGTTTTAAACATCTTTGTAGTTTCATTATGTCTAACTCAGTAATGAAAATATTTATCCTGTTAAAGAAAAGAAATTATAAGAAATTGACTTCCTGTTTCTGCAATGATGGCAAAGTAAGAAATTGACTTAATAACTGGGTCTAGGATCATGAAATATCTGGGGACTATTACAGCAGAAACAGTTACCGACAGCACATTTGTATAAAAGGGGCATACAAGAGTCCCATAAGAGAAAAAAAAAACCCTAATGGAAATAATGTCACAGTAAAAAGACAAAACCTCACACCTGGAAAAATAGCAAAGGAATGATAAGAAGAATTTCTGGTCAAAATGACACTGGAACTTTGAGATTTGGTAACTTCCTCTATTCCACAGATACAGGGCTTATAGATAAAATGAAAATGGAGGAGCAAATGGAAAAGGGGCTGCAGGGGGAACATGCCATGCCTACTACAGTTATAGAACCCTGCTTCTCATCTCCCATGAAGCTGTACTCTCAGGCCCATATGTTTTGTCACCTAGAGGAAGACCATGACTCAGGCCCATTTACCCCCAGGAGGAGGGGACATCCTCCTACTTCTGTCCTCCCATGACATCAGGAAGGAGTAAGGCAGAAGTTCTTCAGCTCTGGGTGGCCTGGAGAGCAGACCAAGCTGACATCCTCCTTCCTCCAGGCTGACTGATCTCAACATCCACCAAACAGCCCCTATTGGGCCAGGCAAGGAAGTGTCTTCCACCTTCACATGGATGACACCAGGAGGGAATGAATGGGAACCCCAGTGCTGAAAAGAAAATAAAGCAGATTAGAGTGGCAGCTAAATTGCTTTTGATATCATACATCAGAAAAGTAGGTCAGGACACGTGCTCAGTCCAAACAGGGTAACTGCCTGGTCTGGAGTCTTAATATAATTGCTAAAATGTTCACTGCACAGGAAAGTATGGATCCTAACAAAAATAAAAAGTCAGGAAAATTATGACCTGGGAATAAGAAAAGTCCACTCCAACAAAATGTAAATGCCCATGGCAAGTGGGAGTGAAGTCTTGAACTCCATGTCTGGAGGCAGGCATCATCGATTAGGAATTCAGCTTTTAAGTAGGAAAGAAACTAAAAGAGCTCCCTGCAAGGAAGAGAGGCAAATGCGGACTTATTACCGCTTACTGGGAGTAACATTGGATTCCTCTTATTCTAAGAGATAGTGAGAAGATTGGAATGAAATTAGTAATATATAGTACTATGAAATAATATAAAATATACATAAGTAGAATGTGGATGATGACAATAATAGCTTCATGTTTATTTCTCTGATAGTAAGGAGAGGGTTCTGCAGGTATGATTAGATGGTCTCTTAGAGGTGCTTTCTAACATCCTGTTAGTGCAGTTAGTTGAAAAACTGGTTGTCTTAGTTACTTTTCACTGATTGCTGAGACAAAATGTCTGACACCCAAAATTAGGGAAGGAAAGGTTTATTTCTTACAGTTTCTGGGGATTTCAGTCCATAATCAGCTGGCTCCAACGCAGCGTGGCATGGCACTGGGGCAACACTTCAAGGCAGCACCAGCAAAAGCAGCCAGAGCCAAAAAGGGGCAAGAGCAAGCCTCTTCTCCTCCCTTATATTGTATACAGGACACCTCCCCACCCAGGGTGGTGTAGCTTCACAAATCTCCTTGCCTTCCTTTGCACAGGATGAGGATATTTACAAAGTAAGACCCCTGGCTCCCTGCTGAGTCTCTCAGTTAAATTTTGGACCTTCTCAAATTGACACAATGAACAGGTAACTGCTTGTGCTGTACACCCCAGGATGTAGAGCTGTTGAGTTAGTTAATTAAGCTGCTAGACTTCTCAAGTTGACACAATGTATAAACCGTAACACTGGTTAACACTCATTCCAGCCACTTAAGTGACTGTAAGTGTTAGATCCTCGGGCTTCTTGATGTATAAAAAAAAGAACATGCCTGTGTTGTAATAAAGTTTAACATGAAGGCAGGGAGCCCTGTAATTTGGTCTGAAGGAAAGAAGAATTTGGACTTCAAGCTAATGAGATTTAGAAGGCATAGTGGAGTGAGCTGAGATTTTAGGGACCCAGGCAAGGGTTAACGTGTGTCACATTTGGGAAGGACATGGATCACTGATGGGCAGAGGGCTGAACACGGCAAGTGGAGTTCTGAGGTGGCCTGCATAAATATTGCCTCCCAATGTAGAAGCCTGATAAAACTCCTTTCCTTTCTGTGTGGTGGAACCTGCAAATGTGATGGGACAATCGCTGCTGTGCTTGGGTTGTGTGTTGACCACGGTTAATGATAAGAAGGGGAGGTTATTCTGGGAGAGTCTGGACTTACAGGTGAGGCCTCACAAGGGACCGAGCTCTTCCTGGAGATGGAGATTCAGCCTGACAGCAATTGCCTGGGGCTGACTTTGAAGATGAAGTGAGCCACTTGGCAAAGCTCTGACAGGATCTAGGAGTGAGCAGTGGCCTCTAGGAGCTGGGAGGGACCTCTAGCTGACAAGTTAGCTGCAAAAAGAAATGAATTCTGTCAACAACCATGGAATTTAGAAGAAAATCCAGTCCTCAGATCGGAGCCACAATGGCTGCTGTGACTTCAGTCTTACGAGCCCTGGAGCAGCAGGGCCAACTGAGCTCTGCGAAGACTCTGACCTAAAAGACAGTGAGTGGGTGTTGTTTTAAACTTCATAGTCATGGTATGGAGGTCATTAAAAATTTAGTGTAATATCCTTGCTCACCTAAATTTTGCATAAGGCATCATAGGCACCTTTTATGTAACTAGACTGCTTGGTGTTAATACACATTTCACATATTAATTCTTAATTTTTTGTAAAACTTATAACTTTATGAAGATTTTAAAATAGAATCTAGTTTAGTATCTTTGGTGTTTTTCTTTTTTTCTTTTTTTTTTATTATTATTTTTTTTTTTGCGGCACCAGGGATTGAACTCACAACCTCATGCCTGGCAGACACGTGCTTAAGTCATTGAGCCAAACTCCCGGCCCTTTTGGTGTTTTTCTTTATTTTAAAAAAGCAAAACATAAAAAAGGTAGAAACAATACAGAATTTCAAAAAAGAGTAAGAAATCAATACTAGTCAATATATTACATATCGTTATCTTAGAAGTAGTTGTTCAAGTTACAAAATCTAGGCATAAAAAAATTAATCAAACAATGACAACACAAACTATTCTTTCTAATAATGAACTAACAGAGAATTAGTGGTATAGTTATCTATCTTACATATTTACACATACACACAGTTATATGTGTATATATACAAACATATAATCTTTTCCTTTCTTCCATTTCTCGTTTCCCCTATTCCAGCTGTTCTTTAGTTTTGAGCACTTTAATTCCCTTTCCTTATTGCAATATCTATTATACATTTTGGATCTTATTACTCTTTCAGTTTTTTAATTGTTATTTATTTTTTACACCAGGGAGGCAGTACGATATTTACAAATGTGAGTCTGATTTATTTCACTTATGAGGATAGTCTCGAGTTGCCTCCATTTACCTATAAAAGCCTCAAGATCATCTTTTTTATAGTTGAGTACTATTCCATTGTATAATCTTTGGTGTTATTTAAAATGATCTCACCATTTTTAATAAAATATTCACTCACTTTCTCTATATTTTAGTCCCTTCTCCATTTACATTTAAACTTAATCTATCTCAATATCATCTCTCTGTGCTTATGTATGAGCACTTTTTATTTTACAAATAACTTATCAATTTACTGAATACCATTTTTAGTTAAAAATTCCCTTATTCTACTTTTTACTTTTATCATGCAATTCATTCTTAATTTATCAAATGAATGCAGAATAACTTTCCTAGCTGTGAAAATAGTGCTTGTGTGAAATTTTTTAAGAAACGCAAGAATAAAATAGTTGGGACATAATTTAATACAATTGCTATATTTACTACAGTCAAATATTGAATTGGATTGTTTCAAACATCAAAAAAAGATTTGAAATTCTTTAAAAATATCTACTTCCCCCCAAAATTTCACTCTAGAACATCCTCACCCTCCAGTTTCCTCACTATAGTTTCACTGAAGAGCACCTCAGGGACCAAGCATAAACACTGGTCTCCTGACTCCTCCCACCCTGCTGGCCCCGCCCCCCAGGACTGCCCTTTCCTCCACAATCCAGAGGGACTCGGGACAGTGGTTGAGCCTATCAAACGTGGAGCAGAGGGTGGTGTAACCTGTAACATGAGCACTTCTTGGAAATAAGCTTCTCTCTCCTCATACCCAGTCTTGAAGGTGTAGCACTTTCCTGGAAATACAGTAAATACATTTCCCAGTCTGCTTTTGTGCAGTCAATTTCATATCACAGTTGTTGTCTTTGGTCGCAGTATGGACATGTTTTAATTGTTTAGCTTTATATCATTTGTAAAGATCAATTAGAGAAAATTCCCCAATTTTATTATTACATATTTCTGTACACTTCTTGAAAAAAAACAGGGAAATCTTATTAAAAATTCGGTTATTAATATTAGGTTAAAGCATTAAGACATCTATATATTATTGTGTTAGGTAAATTGACCCAGTGCCTGTTCCAGATCACAGTGTCTTTCTTTCTATATCAAACTTTTGTCCTTAGGTAAACTTCTTACATGGCTGGTAGAGGTTTTTGTTTCGATGTGTCATGTATTTATTGCTCTTAAGAATGAAGTTTTTCTAGAGCACATTTAATGCCTTAGTCTGCCAGAGACAAGTGACAAGCCATCCTGCTCATACGCTAGAGAGGAAACTACTTCATGGTTAAATTTAAACACAACTGCTGTGAACCACTACTACCCCTTACCCCAAGCCACCTCCCGTATCTGGTTCTGCTCTGATCTAACAATCACTTCCTTTAACCAAGGCAACCCTTTCCCTCCCCCAAGAACTGGTATGTGATAAAAACTTTTGCTGTGTTCTCTCTTTCTTTCTTTTTTCAGATTTCATCTTTTCAGTCAGTTCTGTGAAGACCATCCTAAACACGACTGAAGGCACAAAATCAATATGTTTTTCTTTCAGTGTTTAAAAAAACAGCATTCGCAAACATTTGTAAGAAGCTTTTGTAATCCGGGTGGTGATCTTGAATAAAAAACAGCTCTAGGCAATCATATTCTTGTGTAGACTGCTTACAAGTATATTCAAAAATTACTTTCTAGTCAGGATAACAATTGTATACAGGTTTTAAAAATGACCATAGGTACATGTTGATTCTTTTTAAAAAAATCAATCTGGTCAAACTTTCTTTTTGCCAGATGCAATGATCTTGAGAGCCCAAATTAAAAACTGTAAAAGGAAAAATTCCTGGACTCTAAACATTTCCCTGAAATTTGTCTATAAATGTGGGTAAAATTATTAAAGAACACATGAGGCTTTCTAAAAGATCTTTAGGTACTTTGTGAGCTCAATTCAAAAATAAGTGACTAAAAGAGAAGTTTTCATGTAGCTTCAAGAATTTTTAAATACACGGCCAGGGGGAAGGGTGACCCTGGACCGAAAGTGTTACTCCTTGTGTGTATCATGTGTCCGTGCCTCTCAGTTGTCATAATTGTGCCTGTAATTCCCTTCTGAGTCATGGTCACAAGCGCCTGGCTGCCACTAGAGTCTCTGGATCATCCATTTCTATAGTGGTGTCCCCCAGGTGGACCGTCATACCTGCCACTCCCACATCCCTGGTCCCCACCACCCGTGGAGTAGCTGTGTCCATATTCATGAAGTCCCAAAGCCCCCCTCCTCTGCTGCCCCTAGGGGACGTGGCAGCATGGTCCACGCAGACCTGGCAGCCCTCTATTCATGGCTTTCACAATATCTGGGGCCTTCCCTGGGTTCGTGAAGGAGAGGAAGCCAAAACCCTTGGATCACTGAGTGTGCAGGTCCTTGACAACAACAACCTCAGAGACCGGCTGAAGTTGCTGAAGTGGTCTTCCGGTGCCTACTTTTGGGTATTGAAGTTGATCCTGTAGAGGAAGGGGTTCCCTCCTCCAGGAGACATGGCAGAGAATTCAAGTCCTGGCAATTACAAAGGAAGAAGGGTGCACACAGGATCTGAGGAGCAGGGAGTACAGGGATTATTATTCCTCTTATCCTAAGTAAATGGCTACTACTTTTAATGAACTGACTTTTTACCGAATGAAAACAAAAACCTTTCTTCTCAGATTCTTAGACTTAATTTTTCATTTTTCTGCTTTGTAGTATTGGGTTAATTTTGATTCACTAAATATTTTAGGCTATGTCCTGCAGTACAATAATTTCCCACAAATGTGAAGAATGTAGGTAGTTACAATTTTGAAGTAAAATCAATAGAAGAGCACAGGACAGAATCTAGACTTGAACATAATTTTAACATGGTAGTCTTTCAAGATAATCAAAATCAATTTTATTATTTATTTATTTATTGTGACACCAGTGATCGAACTCACAACCTCGCGCCTGCCAGGCAAGCGCTTAAGCCACTGAGCCAAACTCCTGGCCCAAAATCAGTTTTATCATTAAATAGTATTTATGAGAGGCTCTTGTTTTGGACTGAGCTCCTGCACTAGGCCCAAGACCAGAACAAACCAGAATGGAGTCATTCATTGTAGTTGCCCCATGATCAAACTGAACTTTAAAACAGGCCTGTTGGAAAAGGAGGTTCATAACAACCAGTTAGATGGGGTGTAGTTTACCTGAGCTGATACAATAAGGAAATTCTCTCTGTTTTAATTCTGTAAGGAAAGTAACTTTGAAATGATCACCCCGCTCTTTCTTTCCTGTTTCTGCTTCTTCAGCCCTCTGTTGCCCCAGAGCTCACTGCCCCTGCTCAGCTCACTGTTGCCCCTCTGTTTTATGAATGGGATGTTGCCTGATTCATTAAAACTTAGGGAAAGCCGTTTAGATCTTTAAGACTCGATTTGCTGAACTTTCATTATTAACTGGCCATCATCCAAACCAGCCTTAGATGTAACATAGATATTGGAAAAATGAGACAAGAAATTGAAAGAACTATTGCTAATATGCTAACATATCTGTTATTCTAGTTACTGTTGCTGTAAACAATGCCTTAGATAGACCAACTATAAACACAAGAGGTTAACTTTGGCTCTTGCTTCTGGAGACTGGGAGGTCCACCAGCCTAGAACTTGCAAAGGCTACATTGTACCTCCACTCATGGTGGAGAACAGAAGGGCAAAGAGATGCAGGCCAAAAAGGTAGAACAGAAGAGGCAGCCTTGCTTTTTAAAAGTCCACTCTCATCATAACTAATTCAATCCAATGAGATTGAGAGGTCATTGCTGTGTATGTGTGTTGCTAGGCTTTTTGTTGCTGAGACAAATACTCAGGATAAACAAAAGGAGGAAAGATTTATCTTGGCTCACATTTCCAAGTTTGTGTTTGGGTTGGACTCATGGTGAGGTGGATGTATTTGGCAGAAGAAGCCTGTTTCTCCCTGGCAGCCTGAGTAGAAAAGAAAGTTAGAGAAAGGTGTGGTCACTGTGGCAGTGACCTAACTTCCTTCCACTTGGCCCCATGCCCTTCAGGTTCCATCATCTCCCAGTGACACCATCACTGGAGTCCAAGCCTTCTACACAGGAGCCTCTGGGGAACATTTATCATCCAAATCATCACACCATGAGGTCATTAGTCCCTTTGAACACATTTTAAAGGCCCTGCCCCCCAGAATCACCACAGGGGGAATAAAAATTGACATAAATGTTGGTGAGGAAACCCATATTTAAACTATAGTAGTATCTAAGAGAAAGGTAGACAACACGGAAGATCAAAGAGATGGAAACCGTGGACAGAACCAAATGGAAATGCTTGAAGTAAAAAAATACATTAACAGAAACGAGGAATATATTTGACAAGCTCATTAGCAAACTTGTCAAAGTTTGTAAGGGAAGAATCAATTATTTTTAAATAGGTCCATAAAATTACTAAGAGTAAGCTACAATGAGGAAAAAAGAAAAGACAAAAAATGTTTAAAACATAAAGGTGACATAAGATGATTTCAGACAGCCCCACAGTGCCATTCAGCATGGACTCCACAACCCACGGCTGCTGTGCTTCATTTTGGCTGATTTATCTTAAGTATAATATTTAATTAATTTAAAAAGTAAACTATTTTCATTAGTTTTCTGTTTTGAACCCTATTTTGAGACAATTATAGATTAACAAAGAATTGAAAAGATAATACAAAAAATCCCATATACTTGTCACCCAGTTTTCCTAAGTAGTTACATTTTACCTGACTATAACACAATATCAAAACCATGGAATTACCACAATGCCTTTAAACCCTGTCATCTCTTCTCTCAAGTCAAATTATCCTACTTGTCTTGACGAGTCATTTATGAATTAATCCAACAAATCATTATTATCATCATCTTCTAGTCCTATATTGCTGGGTGTGGAAGACCTACATGAACTGTTGCCAACAGCATAAAAAGGAGAACAGTAAGGGAAGATGGTGTGCTGTTGATTCTCTTGGAGAAGCTTGTTGCACTGGCTTTCCTGATATGAGCTCGGCTGTTCTCATCATCAGAGGAGCTCAGGCCCTCACTCTCACTGAGGATGGCTGCGGTTCTCTTCAGGGGAGCGCTGGTCCTTACCTTGAGCATCACTTCCTGGTTCCAGTGCAGATCACTCAGCCTGCTGATGGATGCTTCATCCCTCTGGCACAGATTTTCTAGCTTCCACCACTGACCTTTGGGCCTTCCCAGAGCAGATCCTTGAAACAGACTTACATGAGATATTGTTGTGGGCTCTAAACCTCTACATGGACTTGTGCAGGATACTGCCATGAGATTCAGGCCCTCAGCTGGATTTTCAGGTCTTTAATGTGTGGACAGATATTCTGCACTCTGCTTCATTTGACTCTTTGGGTGAATCATAATCCCATAAAGTATGTGTCCTGTATTAAATTCTTTCCCCTGTAAACCCTGACTACAACAGTTGCCAATGTTTCTAAGGGAATACCAATATTTTGGTGGTCACTATTATCTATATGATGTTTTTCTTTTTTCTAGAGATTGAATTCAGGGCCTTTGCACTGAGTTACATTCCCAGACTCTTTTTAATTTTTTATTTCATTACAGGCTTTCATTAAATTGCTTAGTTGCTCAAACATTTTACCCCTGCCTTCAGCCTCTCTAGTGCTGGGATGAAGGCGTGTGTCCCACACCTGGATATCATCATATGTGCCGACGGCCCTTCTGACATGCTTTACTTTTGCCTTTGGTGAGCAATACCTCACCACCCTTTTAGTGACAGTTGCAAATTTTCATTATGTCACTTATGTTTTTTTTAAGCCATGTATGTGTCCTCTCCCATGTGTGACCATCTTGAAGTAAGAACAATGAATTGTGTTTTCAGTTCTGAAGTTGAGGACCATGACTACAAAAATATTGTCAGAAATCACCATCTGGGATCTGTTTGTCCTTTGGCAAGTGAGACAGCAGTACCAGCAACAAAACCACATCCACGTGTCGGAGCTCAGACACTAAGGGACCAGGACCACGCTGGGGAGGAGTGCAGAGCTCCTGGGCATGTGGTGCAGGAGAGAGCTTTTAGACAAAGAGCAGCAGCTGCAATGAGGAGCAGGTGATTCCTCTTTTTCTGAACCAAACCAAGGAGGATGAAATATGATCCTGGAGTTTGTCATTACCGCTCATGTAGTCCAAAAAGTTTTATTCACTTTCCTCCTTTTTCATCAATTCATAGTACACTCAAATTTCCGTATCTGTAAGCCCTTAGCCAGTAGGTCTGGCTTCCAAGATCAGAAATGATAATTGAAATGGTAGTTCTGAGCCAGGCGTGGTGGCGCACGCCTTTAATCCCAGCACTCCGGAGGCTGAGGTAGGCGGAGCGTTGTGAGTTCGAGGCTGGCTTGGGCTACAGCGTGAACGCAAGGCCGGCCTGAGCTACATAGTGCGGCCCTGCCTCAAAAAAACTAGGACCAGGAGGTTGGCTCAGTGGCTTAAGCACCTGTCTGTCAGGTGCGAGGTTGTGAGTTCGATCCCCAGTGCCGCCAAAAAAAAAAAAAAAAAAAAAGGTAGTTTTGAGCAGGCAATAGAGGTGGTGCTTCAGAGAGGCAAAAATACGGTGGATTCATGATCAAACACTTTCCCACCTTGCTTTCTCTCCATAACGAGGAGGTAAAAGGTGGGAATTCAAGATCATCTTTATTCTAAAATCCAGTAGTGGCAAACCTATGGCATGCTTGTTATTTGTTTTTCTTTTTAGACTGAAGATGTTAGCATATGAGTTATTTTTTCTAAGTTAAAACCTCAGTATTTGGGTTTAATTGCAGTGTTAGCACTTTGTGATAAATAAATGAGTTCTGGGTGGCAGTTTGGGCACTCGATCTCTAAAAAGTTGGGCACCACTGAACCAAGGTGGAAAACATCAGGAAGAATTTTTGCTTTGCAATCATGTTAAAAAGAGGAATTAAAAATTATCACATTACAAATATAGAGCGCCTTGTAGACTGCAGGGACTTGTAAAAAGTATACCTTCGTTCATGAAGGTGGTCCTGTGAGGTGTGCTTTCTTACTACTGGCAACAAAATCTTCAAGAGTTGAAGTAGCTTTTAAATAACCACTCTATTACTTTTGATGGGCTGAGGATATAGCTCAGTGTCATAAGCACATGCCTAGCAAGCGCAAGGTCATGAGTTCAATTCCTGGCACCCCCCCCAAAAAGAAATGCTACTGTCTATTACTTTTGACTACTACTATTTCTTCAGTTTGTTTATCTCAGGTATTTGTCTTTTCTCTAAAATGTGACCCTAAAAAGAAAACTTTGTATGAAAACAAAATTTTCACTTTATATGTATAATGAAAAATATAATATAACTCATCCAAGAGCTAACGTGGAAATAAGTAAAGAGATTTAATAAGATTTAGAAAATCTGGTGGAATTGCTTGATACATTTTTATAAAGAAATAATAGAACAGTCAGCATTTGTATCCTATTACCACTGGCATTAAGGAGGCCACAAAATCTTTCAGGAGATGCATTTCTTGATTGCTGAAGTGAACACAGAGTAGTCCCAGACGACCCTTCCTGTGAGAGGATGATGATCAACTGACCAAGCACAGATTCCAAGGGATGCTGGCCAGAGATGATTTCTTCCTGGCTTACCTGAAAGGAGTCCACAACTTTTATTTTCCACTCTGAAGGAACCGAGGGTAGCCCTGTACCCTCAACCCAGATGAATGACAGTGTCTTTATCCCATCAACTTTCCTTTTATTTTTCTTTTGGTACCAGGAATTGAACTCAGGACCTTGAACTTGCCAGGCAGGCATTGTGCTGCTGAGCTATCTTCCTGGCTCCATCAACCTCCTTGAGGTCCACACAGCCCTTATCCTAACCCAGCAGAGCAGTTTATGTGAGCTACGGTAGGGCGAAGTGTTTTTCTAAACTGTCTTCCTCTCAGGCCAGGCCACTAATAGCTGCACTGCAGTGAGGAATGCAGCAGGGACTGGGCAGTGCAGAGAATTACAGAGGGCTGGGCTGGGCTGGGGCTATGGCTGGCAGAAGTCCAAAGCAATGTCTTTCCAAAGAGATTTCAGCCAATCAGAAAAAGGGGTGCAAACTGATGCTTTTGTTGCTAGCTGAAAAGTCTGCATGTAAAGGCCAGACAGATTAGGAAATTCCCGTTAGGTAGCCTTTGACTCACAGCCCAGGATAACACAAGGGAGCTTTCCTCTTATGACAGTACTGGGGGATGGACCAGAGTGCTCTGCTTATTCTGGGTGGGGAACAGTCTGAGGTGGGACTAAGAACATGGAGGGCACTTCAAGGTCCCTTTCTGGCCACCTAGCCAGGTCTGAGTTTGATGTTCTGTCCTTCAGTGGCCACTGCTCCTATGGAGACCCTGCTTGTGCTAAGTCCTCTGGGCTTTGAGCACAGCATTGTTTGTGGGAGCTCAGCAGCAGCCTCTCAGGGTCAGGTGCTCCCTGTCCATACAGGGACACAGGATCTTCTCATAACCCTGTCCTGTATCTGCCACTAGTGGGAAGCTTCTTCTTGTGGCTTCTTCCCGACTTTTGATTGTTAAACTCCTTATATTCCACTTTTAGAATCTGTTCTGTGTTTTAAAAGAAGAATCTAAAATAAAGGAAAGAGAAGCTGAGAGAGGGAAGGAAGGATTGACACTGTCTTGGTGAGAGCTGTCATTAATGTTTTTAGTCATTGTTCTGATTGATTTGTAATTAGAAATGGGTAAGAGGAGCCTGATAAATAAGACATTTATTTTAAGAACGCATTTAAAAATTTTTATTTTAAAGAGAATAAAACCACACAAAATAAAACAATAAAACCAATCAAAACAAAACAGTGTCAGTGATACAGGACTTCAAAATAAGATAATAGGAAATCAACAATGGTCACCATAATGCCTCTTGTTGGCTTCAAAATAGCTGCCCATACCTTCAGACATAGTAAAATCAAACAAAACAGAACAGAATAGAGCCAATAAAAACAAAACAATGAACACAATAAAGGATTTCAAAACCAGATAATAGTAAATCCAAAATAGATACTGTACTATATTTTGTTATCTTTGAAATAGCTGCCCATGCCATTGGATATAATAAAATAAAAAAAGACAAAACAGAATAAAACCCAATCCAACAAAACAATGAGAATGATACAGGACTTTGAAACAAGATAATAGGGAATTAACAATGGCTACCACCATCAGAAGGAGATCCCCCATAGATGCTATATTGCGTATTGTTATCCTCTGAGTAGATGATCAGACTACTGGTTTTAGGCCTGCAAAGTCAGTGAAACCCTAAACACTACAAGCATTAAATTGTATTTTACCTCATTAGTTATCATCTCAGCCTGTGTTTCTCCTGATCAACCAGTCACTTACTGGGGCAGGAGTGGGAGTGGGGTTTGGTTCTTCTTGTTTCCCAGTCCATGTGCAGTAAGGGGCTGGCGTCTGGTTCTCCCCCCAGCAGGCTGTGCATGGCACCAACTCTCAGGGAGGGCTTGCTTCTTGTTGACTTCTTGTTCTCTTCCCCTGCAGTCTGCGAATAGCTAAGAATGCATTGTTTAGTACACATTCAAGATGCCATGTTTAGGGCTGGCACGGTACAACCTTCAAGTAATCCTTTGCTCCCTCAGTGACACCACAGACCTGGGAGATGCTGCCCCACATCTTCTGTTTTCAGTCCTTGAAAGGCAACATTGAAAGCTGTGGAAGTTTATAGACCACTGTATAGGATTTAAACAGCTGAGGGCAAAGAGCAAAGTCAACTTTATTAATTAGTCATATAGTTTCACTGAAATAACATGAAGCAATAGATATCTGCTGAAGGAAGGAACACGTACTAGTAGGGCTGAATGCCAGTGATTTTTCTTCTATTCTTCCCCACATGGAAACCTGATGTTTTCAAGAGTTACATGAGACAACTAAGGGACATTGTGCACTGTTACAATGTCATATTACTCTCAAATGTGTATGTGTGAAGATCTAGTGTGACACGCATGAAGTATCATCCACATTTTACAAAAAAAAGCCTGAGCTCAAAAGAGGTTGAGTAATTTGCTGACCCATGAAGCCCATGGGCTGTAGAACTGCAGCTCAAACTATTTCCCTTGGAGAACTCTGCTTTCCTCACCAAGACATATGGCTCCTCAGAGGAGCTCACATAATAACAGCTATGTGACAATAATTTTCTGCCTCTTGAAACATGATGCCCATTTATTTTCTCTGTAAACTCTAAATTTAAGAAATAATAGGTTTTATAAATATCATAAAGTTGTCACAATGTATTTGAAGTACTCTTCTCTTTTGTCTCTTTTACCCCCTGAGGTATTCATTCCTCACAAGTAGACAGGTCTCTTCTATAAATGAGAAGAAATGTTCACCTCAAAGCTTCATAAAATGCAGTTTCATGTGGACACAGGCCGTGGATTAGGAGCCTTCATAAATTATGTCTGCCTGGAGACAGATGATGTACTTCAGCTCCAGTGCTGATTGGCTCCTTTCCTAGGGACTCTCCAAAAGTAACACCCATGGAGGCAGCCTCAGGTTTTTAGTCTCTGAAGTGGGTGCAGCAGGTGTGAGCTGTGCTCACGACCATTGTCTTTTCCTTCTTCCTCAGTGATGTTTGTGAAGATGGCTCTGCGGATCCCTAGAGGCCTTGGTCCAGCCGTGGTGACTGTGGTGCTGATGGTGCTCAGCGGCCCCCTGGCTGAGGGCAGAGACTCCCCACGTGAGCCTCCACCCTGGGAAGGGAGATCCAAGGGACAGGGGCTCTGGGCTGTGGGCTCCGTGACCTCAGAACACAGTGTATCTCACAGATCGCCTCTCTGGGAAAGAGGGCTCTGTGCATTCTCATCCCATCTTCTAATGTTGAGGTGGGGGCCGTGCCTACCTCCTGGCCCAGGGTGGGGTGTTACACATAGAAGGAGGGGACAGAGTCTGTGTTACTACCAACAGTGGGCGCAGGGAGCCAGGGGTTGTCTATGAAGAAAATAAATTTCTTCAGAGCAGATACTGCAGACTTTGTCACTATCAGGGTCCCCTGAGATCTTGTCTGGGAGAAACACTGTGAGGTTCAGATACAGGATTGTGGTTTATATGAATTCTGTCTGTCTTGCTAACAGCACTCTGTGGGTATTATGACTGTCTTTCAAGCAGTTATACTTAGGATATCGATATCCTGTTAAGTAACCTGTCCCAGCAGCCAACTCCAGAGTTTGTTTGTTTATTTATTTAGTTTTTGTCTTTTTTGACATAAGGTTTCACTCTGCCGTTCAGGCTGGCTTTGAACTCACTTTGTAGTCCAGGTTGGCCTTGGATTGTCAGGGATCCTCTTGCCTCAGGCTCCCCAGTGCTGGGATTAGAGGTGTCCACCACCACACCCTGCCTCTCACAGTTTAGTTGGAATGTAGTCTCTGTAATTTGAAACCCTGTGCTCTTTCCAGGAATAAAAGCTCTTTTCTGGGGTTAGAAGTTTAGGTGGCTCTAACAGGAGTGAGTGAACCCCACCCTTGGTTGGGCGGAGGCGGCAGGAACGGAGTGAGCCCAGTGTTTTCCTCAAGGACCAAGAGACTATGCTTATGGGGCCAGGACAAGTGCCATGGTTCTAGACCCTTCTGTTCATTCCCTTGAACACTCAAACTTGCGGGCTGTCCCCGAGGTTTCCATCTCCCTGGAAGATGCACTCAGGCAGGTGAACCATGAGCTCAGTGCAGAGCTCAGCGTGACAGAGATGCGGGCTGGGGGTGCAGGCGCGGACCGCGGTGTCTGTCACCGCCCAGCGCAGGGACAGCTCCCGGGCTCCGCAGCCCTGTGGGGGATGTGAGGCTGACGGGGCTGAGCGTCCGCCCTGTGCTTCCGGCAGAGGATTTCGTGGTCCAGTTTAAGGGCCTGTGCTACTACACCAACGGGACGGAGCGCGTGCGGAGCGTGGACAGATACATCTACAACCGCGAGGAGTTCGCGCGCTTCGACAGCGACGTGGGCGAGTTCCGCGCGGTGACCGAGCTGGGGCGGCCGAGCGCCGAGTACTGGAACAGCCAGAAGGAGTTGCTGGAGAGGAAGCGCGCCGAGCTGGACACCGTGTGCAGACACAACTACGAGAAGGGGAGCGGAGTCTTCACCGTGCAGCGCCGAGGTGAGGCCGCCCCTCCTCCTCCTCTGCCTGAGAGCGTGGCAGAACCGAGGCCAGGCCGGGGCCACAGCTGCAGGAACGAGGCGGGTTCCTGAGGAGCTGGCCGCTCCCCGCCGGTCCTCCGCCCTTCTTCCCACTCGGTGCTCCTGCTCGGTGCCTTGTGCAGGGTTTCCTCCTGGTCCTCACCTCTGCCCTCTGCCCTGTGACCCGCCTGTCCTCCAGGTCCCACTCTGAGCCACCTTTAGAGGAGGCTGAACAGGCCTGGTGCGGGGAGGGCGCTCAGGGAGGAGGTGCGATACATTATTGCCCTGAAATGATTTTGACCTCTTGGTGTCACATTATAATTCATCTTGATTCTGTTTTTCTTACATGGCTTGTTTGTCTTAAAGCTAGGAAATTGAACCCAAGGCCTTTTCACCGAGCTGCATCCTCAATTCTTTCATTTTTTTTTTTTTTTAATTTTTATTTTGAGACAAAGTCTTGCTAAGTTAGCCAGGGTGGACTAAAACCTGTGATCCTCCTGCCTCAGCCTCTCAGGGTGCTAGGATTGCAGGGGTGTGCCACCACAAAGGCGTAAGGAGAGAGACTGTCTTTTGTCGGCTGTACACTTACCTGTTCCTGAGCCCAGGTCATTACTGGCATGTAGGGGGAGCTCAGTAACCTTAGTTAAATTAGGGATCACAGGTACCCAGCCACTCATCCACCTAGGCACAAGGGAAAGCAGGAAGATAATATATCCTTCACAACTTCTTTACTGTTCTTTATTATTTTGCTTAAGGTTTTGAAGTAAACCATTGTTTATTTAGACCTTAATAATTTACAATTTGTGAATGTAACATCTGAGGGAAAAAGTGTTTGCTAAACACAAAAATAACAGTTGAATGATGTAAGGCAGGGTTTTACTAAAAAAAAAAAACTCAATAGATGGCATAATGGAAAGAGTGAACACTCTGAAGTCACTAAATGATTGTTTTGTTTTGCTTTGGGGAGTGAACTCAGGACCTTGCACTTGTCAGGCAGGCGCTTATGCCACTGAGTTTTATCCTCAGCAGTAAATGATTGAATAAAAGTTGTTTTAGGATGCTTTTGTCCTAGGCCATCTAACTCCTGCTGCTCAGCACTTTGAAAATTAATTTTTCCCTGTTGCATCCATGAGAGTTCTCTAAGTTCCTGGGGGTGGGGGAAGGGGGGAAATGTCGAGAAAATGAAGAAAATAACGATAGAGACAGAAAGCTGGGGTCAGGTGGAGCCTGTCTCCGGATGGGAGGAAGAGACTGCTCAACCACTGCAATGCGTTTATTTATACACTTGTCACACCATGCCCTTTTGCCTAACTAGCTTGCTCGCATTCTCGGGGCTAGAACACCTGTTCCCCTCCCGCACTCCATGCCCTCAGGGAGTGTCCTCTTATGAATTTGGGCTATTTTTACTCCTAATCTGTTTAAGATGGACACACTTTGCAAGTCCATGTAGGTAGCTCTGATTTCAGTCTGGCTCCAGGAAGGGGAACCTGAACAAAGGTTAAAGACTACACGATTGGAAAGAAAACATGATTCCTACCAGATAATGGCTCACGAGTGTCACTTAATCAGGTGCTGAGAGCGCCTGCCAGCCTCACTGACTCCCAGCTACAATCACACATTTACACTGCCTTCTCAACCCAGGTCAACCTCTGCAGGAATCCTGGACTATTTCCTACAGAGAGCATTTCAGAACAAGGAAGTAATTCTTCATAGTAAGCGGCCTGAGTAGAATAGGCAATTAGAAATTAAATTCACTTGAGTATTAAAAAAGGCAGGTGAAAAAAGAAAATGAGAGAACATAATATATTCTTAAATAATCTATATATATTAAATATTATTGTCTTGTCACACTAAAGGAATAAGGGAAGTGCAGTAAACTGACTTGAGAGATAAAGAATGACAGATATTATACAGGCAAGGAAACTGGAGCACCCTAGCCTCCAGAGCCCGATCACTGTGAAATTGGGTAAGAGACACCCTTCTTTCACTGGGGCACACATGAATAGTAATTTGAGAAGTAGAGAAACCAAGGCATGGGCAAATGTGATATTTTATCAGTGTTACTTGTTTGTAAGGTCCCTCTACTTTTCCTTCAAAAATTATAATCTTTTTTTCATTCATTCTTATTTTGTTGTCTATTAGTAGATTACAAGTTCTAAAAAAGCAGAGACAGTGAACTGATTTTGAATGTCAAATTTGTATTTGCTGAATGACTCTTAATCCAAGTATTGGAATCCAGGGACTTCCATTCTAGTATCCAGGAGGGACCCTTCCCTGTGGGAGACCTACTGTGGGTCTCACATCTCACCCACTCTGTCTTTTGCTGTCTGTTGCCCACAGTGGAGCCCACGGTGACCATCTCCCCATCCAGGACAGAGGCCCTGAACCACCACAACCTGCTGGTCTGCTCAGTGTCAGATTTCTATCCAGGCCAGGTCAAAGTCCAGTGGTTCCGGAATGGCCAGGAGGAGACAGCTGGCATCGTGTCCACCCCTCTTATTAGAAATGGGGACTGGACCTTCCAGATGCTGGTGATGCTGGAGATGACTCCCCAGCGTGGTGACGTCTACACCTGCCGCGTGGAGCACCCCAGCCTCCAGAACCCCATCACAGTGGAGTGGCGTAAGGGGCAGCTTGTGTTCTTTCACTGGGGTCCCGTGAGATACAGGGCTGAACTCCTTCTAACCTAGCCCTTGTCTTAGATGCCACTGCTGAGCTGAGATCCACAGGAGGCTAAAACCTCTTGCTCCATGGCAAGGGTATCAGGAGGATCCTCACCTAACTATCTTTTTAGATACTGGGCAGATTAGTGTATTCATGGTGGCCCTGCAACCTGGCACTGATAGGGATGCACTGTTATGGTTGGTGATGTGGGTCCTAGGGTTTAAGGTTATGGATGTGTATGAGCAGCAGGTGTCCCCCTGCACCATCTCATCACTTACCCGCTGTGTGCATTGATATGTTGGGTGGTCCTTCCCTCTCCTGGAGACAGAATAGAGCAATGGTGGCAAACCTATGACATGTATGCTGCAGTGGGCACAAAGAGTCCTCTCTGTGGACACATGAACAAAAGTCACCCCAGCAGCTGATAATCATTTTTAAATTGCAGTGTTGGCACTTTGGGATAAATAGATGGGTTTTCGATTGCAGTTTGGGCACTTGTCTCTAAAAGGTTTGCCATCACTGGAATAGAGAAATAGTTCCCCTGGGAACTTTCACATCTTGTAACTCAGATTGGACTTCAGGGTCTCACCAGGGTCCATGTGGGGTATGGGGGAAAACGCTGACCCTCAGGCTTGCTTCCCAGGGGCACAGTCTGAGTCTGCGCAGAGCAAGATGCTGAGTGGCATCGGGGGCTTCGTGCTGGGGCTGATCTTCCTAGGGCTGGGTGTTTTCATCCGTCGCAAGAGTCAGAAAGGTGAGCTGTGTGGAGAAATGGGAGGATGGCTGTGCTTGAGATCTGTTGTGCAGGGAGGCTCTGCCTCTGCAGGTAGCGTTTTCCTCTGAAGGAGGGAGGGTAGATTGGTGGCAGGAGGAGGCAGGAAAAGAAACTGGAATCTGATTTTACTTTTTCTTTTTTTTTGGTACTGGGAATCGAACTCAAGACCTTGTGCTTGTCAGGCAGGCCCTTGTGCTACTGAGCTATATTCCTGGCCCTGGAATCTGACTTTACTGGTGGGAAATGCAGCCCTGCTACAGGGCCAGCTGGTGGAGCTCATTCTAGGCTTTCCTTCTGCTCACCATTGATTCCTTTTCAAAAGCTTCATCCTTTGAGAGAGTCAGAGCCTTGATTTTTAATTCCATCTAGTGACAGTTTCGTTTATTTTGAGACATTTAGCTTAGTATGGTTGAGGCCTTGTAGAATATGGGTGGGGAGAGAATACAACCCTCAAATTACATTACATATCTTATTTCCCTTTGGGGTATGTGAAGGAGTAGCTGTTTGTGTAACAAGACTGACTTCCATGTATCTTCCTTTTTGTAGGAGCTCGTGGGCCTCCACCTGCAGGTAATGAATGCTTCAGCCCTGATCCAGTGTTGGGGGGCAGGGATACAGGTATATGAGAGAGGGGCATGGGGTAGGTGAACTTGTGACAAGAGTCCCACTTCCTGGCCTCTTCCCTGTTGTGGAGATAAAGAATGAGAGGAGAAGGTCATCAGTGTATTGGGAAACTCCAGAGATTTTCCCTAGAACCTGGTGGCATCTTGCTGTAAAACCTGTAACTTGAGCCCTATCTTGGGCATCAGAGACAAAGTGATGGCCACTTTGTGCCACATATTGGTGGCTACTATTGGTAGGTATTTGCCAATTACTTAATGAGGCTACTAGTGCTGGAAATAAGGTGAGTCACCATCCAACTCACTAAAAACATCGAACTCTTCATATTCCCCAGAATTGTGGTAGCTGCTCACCCACCTCCCATGCATCTCTGTCCAGCTGTGGTTCCATGTGTCCTCTTCAGCTGACTTCCCCTTTACACAGATATCCAGGGAGGTGATGGAAATATGCTGTGGACCCCATTGTTTCTTGTGCTGCCTCCTGTCTCCTTAGGGCTCCTGCACTGACTCCTGAGTGTATTTTGCGAGATTGGCTGTCGTTCTTCGGTAAGGCCTGCCTGTTCCAGCCCAGCCTTCCCAGCTCGACTGTCTGTCCTCTTCTGTGATCAGAGTCCTGCAGTGGCCCCATTGCAGCTGCCACCTTAACTCCTGTGACCTCATCCCAAGGATCTGGGCTGCTGCCTCCTGTACCAACCTCGGAACCTCTGCCTGTGCACTGCAGGAGCATCGGCTTATATCATACTGACTTTCTCTGCTTCCATTGTCCCCTACAGACTGCTCAAGAGAAACATGGAAACCATTTGCCTGGTTGTGGAGCTTTTTAGTCATAATTAAACATGGTTTTGAGTTATCTGTATCCTAAGTCTCCTTAATTAGGCAGAGAGAAGAAAGCAACCCAGAGTGAAAGGAACTTGCTTTCAGATGTCAATTGAAACAAATTAGAGGCAGCATGGGTGTCCTGTAACGGTGAGCCAAGGAGCTAGGAAGTCCTCCATGGTTCTTAGTCTTGCTATTCAGTGCAGTGGCTGCACACTTTCCCAGTATCTTTTCCAGGTCACTGAGTATTGTGTAAGGAAATGTGGTGGAATCATTTGCGGACAGATATAGTGATGTCTGGTCCTTGATGTTTCAGATATATCCTGGGGAGTCACAATTGATCAAAGCTAATTTTTGAGAAACTATAACAGGCAATAAAAATGCCTGTTCATTCCAAATAATAAAAATCCAGCTCATGTTTTGTTCATGTTACAAGAAAACCCATTATCCAGTTGATTTCAGAAGTTACTAGATCTGGATATTCAATCAAACCTTCATCTTTCTTGGTATTTATCTATGCATCTTTCCCTCTTGATGTCTCTCTTTGTTCCTGTATAGTTCTTTATATGTGTCCTTCTTGATCTTTGACTCTGTCTTCTATTTCACTGAGTCACTGTCTCTCTATTTTTATATACACCTTGGTCAGTACATGTGTCTGTTTTTATTTCTTTTTGCATCTGTTTTCTACATGTCTCTTATCACCTCACATTTTATCTCATCAGTCTCTCTCTGTCTCTGTGTGTATGTGGGAGAGAGAGAGACAGAGAGATAGAGAGAAAGAGAGAAAGGGAGAGAGATAGAGAGTCTTTCTATATCTGCTGTGTGTTTCCAGCGAGTCTGCCAAAGTTCAACAAATTTAGAAAAAAAAGTCCTTATTGTCCAGGCCTGGGTCTCATGCATATCATTCAGAAACATCTCTTACATGCAGAATGCAGACAGTCAGCATCATCTCAATCTCTTATAAGAGATGGGAGCTGGATTGTCCAGATCCTTATGAGAGTAAAGGTGCTCTCCCAGTATTGAGCTGTTCATACCAGCCATGTGGACACCTCAGCCTCCAGAGGACCTTACTGAGTGGTATACAGCGCAGTTTCGTTCCTTTCCTTTCCTTTCCTTTCCTTTCCTTTCCTTTCCTTTCTCTTTCTCTTTCTTTCTTTCTTTCTTTCTTTCTTTTTTTCTTCCTTCCTTCCTTCCTTTCTTTCATTCTTTCTCTCTCTTTCTTTCTTGACCCTGCAAGACAAAGCGAAGCTCTTCTTGTTCTTGGGTCCCTCATCTGAAGTTCCTACTCATATGCATCCCATCCCTTATTGCCTCCTTGTCATCTGATGCCACTGCTGTGCTAAGATTCTTACAGGATAGAGCTCCTCTCATCTCAGGACACTGTGGCCTGCTGGCTCCTGATGACAGTCTCTAGCTCATTATTGTGGAAAGAACTACACACTGTGACCTCTGTGATATTCTAGCCCTGAGAGCTGTTCTCCTTCTCAGTCTCTGAGTTAATAGAAAGCTATGTCCTGGAGAAGCACATATGCTGTTCTACCTTCTCCTTCACACACGCACTCATCCCAGCTGGTGTTTTATGAGAACATTCTTTCTTCCAGATGAAATCAGAATAGAGCCATAGGCTTCCTTGTGAACTTCATCTTCTGTACTCCAGGTTGTAAGGCAGGTCATCATCCAGGGGCACCTTGGAGTATGGTGCATAGACAAGCACTGACATTTGGGGACCTCTCTCCCATCCTGGCAGGGTCAAAATGTTAAGCAGAGTCAGATCTAGTCATCTGCCGCAACCCATGCGACTCCTGAGGTTCTTGGGGTGAAGGACTGCAAGAGGATGAGAAAATAAAGAAGAGACAAAGCTGGGTTCAGGTGGAGCCCTCACTCTCCTGATGGGAGGAAAGGTACTGATCAACCAGTGCAGCCTGTTTATTTATATACTGGGAAGGATGATGTCAATTTCAGTCCCTCTGCCTAGCAACCTGTTGCTTAGATTGTCTAGGAGCTTGGTGTTTTTCTGGGTTGTAGCAACTTTTTCAGGTGGCTGACCAGGGAACTTTTTGTTACTTTGGTAGGGTCATGTCTGGGTCATGCCCTAGGTCAATTTCCAGCTTCAGCAGCTCCCAGCAGTCATCTTCCTCATTGTCACATAAGGCAACATTCTAGGAGAAATGAAAAAGACTTGTGCTGGGCTGTCCAGGGAGCCCTCAGTCTCTATAGATAGGTTTTTGCTTTGCAAAGGAAGGAAGCAGAACTGAAATTGAGCCAGACTCAGTTTAGGGAGACACTGATACCTGTTTTCTCTATTTGTAACATAAGGGAGCCAGGTGGTAGAGTATATTCTAGGGCATTTTAAAGTTCAACATTGTCACACTGAACACATGCTGGAAGGCTCTTTATTAATGCAAGGTTCACAGTCTTCACTTTTTCCTGATGAGTTTCATAGGAACAACTAGTTCTTCAGATTATATTGGACATTTGTGTTAGTTTTTTGTCCTTGTGACAATTACCTGGGATAACTGAAAGGAGAAAAGATTCATTTTCGCTTACAGAGGTTTAGACCCATATGGTTGATTGACTTTAAGCAGAAATATAATGGATTGGCCTGGTGGAAAAAAGTGTTCACTTCATGGCAGCCAGGAAGTAGAGAGAAATGACAAGAACCCAAGAAAAGTTACACTATTTGGAGACATGCACCAGTGATTACTTCCTCTAACTAGATCCTGCCTCCTCGCAGCCCATTCAGGTATGATTCATGAACGGATGAATCCATGGATGATATTAATTCATTTATGTGTCTAAATGTTGCCTTTCCCCCCTCGTTTTTAATTGAATATGAATGACAAAATAATGTGTAGTTAAGGAACACAACATTGTTTTAAGATTCATATGCACAGTGCTATGATTTCTACAATCAAGCTAGTTGACATAACCATCACTTCACATACTTCCAGTATTTCTTAATTTCCTCTGTTGAGGAACATTTTATAATAGCATGGTGTAAGTCAGAAAATACTCTTAAACAAAAAGAAAAATATGCTTAACATCTCATTCCCAGAGACAGATTTAAACAAGAGAAACTATTCTAGGTAATTTTTTAAATTTTATTTTGAGACAGGATCTCACTAAGCCACTAAATTGCTAGGCAATATTTTTTTCATATCTTTACACAGTAATGTGTTTTTGAAAATAAAAAAAAATTGGCAATGCCATGTATACTGTTCTGTAAAGTGTCATTTCACTTCACGGTGTAGTGGACACCTCTTCACCTCAGTAAATGCACGTCATTATAGTCTCTTGTGATATAATTAATAACTCTTAATTCCCCATATTCCCTTTCCTTACCCATCCACCCTCCCTTGTTTCCTTTCTCTTGTCTAATAATTGTTTCTTTTCCACCTAATGTCATTTTTCAGATTCGATACGTTAGGGAAAACATATGATATTTGTCATGCCTTTGTGAATTTCCCAAAGTGATGTAAAAGACAGCTACCTCCAAATTGGGAGGGAGCCCACAGTCCTAAGTATGACTCTGCAAGTCCAGCTTCGAGAATGAGTTTATTAAGACTACTAACGAAGTGGTGGGTAACTTCTGGGATGCAGCACTACTGAGCTGCCAGTCCTTCTTTGCTAAACTGCTAGTTTTATAGGACTCGAACTAAAACAGCAAAAAGCAGAATTGAAAGTAGGAAGGGTCCTCGGGGAAAGTTGTGCGTTCCCCATTCCCACCCCATCCTTCGGAGGAACGTGGTTGATTGCAGCAAGCCCTGTCAAGTTGCAGTGCTGGATCACCTTGTGCTTCAGTCTCGCATAGGGCCTTAGCACCTGGCAGGGGCCCAGAGTACTGATAGTCAGGGGCCCGCTATAAGATGGGATTACTTGGGCTAGCTTTTAGAAGATGGTTTTCACTCCAGTCGGTCTTTCCCTCTGGCCCTTGCAATTTTTCTGCCCCATCTTGTGTTGAGTTCTCAGAGCCTGGGAGGGATATTTTCTCCTTTGGCTGAGAGCTCATCACTGGGCTGTTATACCACAGCCACAACCCAGACTGTATCAGCAAGAATGACAAAAATGACATCAACCAAGAGTATGAGTCCTCAATAAAGTGTGCATGGGTCAGGATCATTTATGTGCTTCTTTACTCATGTTATTTAAAGAAATGCCCCGTCTTGGTTCCAGGGTCTCCATAAAGTTTCTCCAATTTTGGGAGGACAAGGGCAGTGCATTTCTGAATGTATCCACTTCATTGGAGAGGGGATGTTCACTACATGCACAACAGGAGGAATAATTGCTGGTTGCTGCTGTGGTTGCTCCCACTGCAGCAAGAGATTTCTCTCAGCCATGGCTGGCAATGACAGTGATCTGTGGGTGCAGCCACAAATATTTAGCTGGCAGTTTCACTGGAACATCATATGCTTTTAACAAGAATGGATTCTGCTGGGGCCTATGGGCTCCCAGCCATAGGTTTTTGTCTTGGTTATCTGCATCAAATGTAGGTTCCCAACTTTGGAGTGGCCTTAAGATACAACTGGAAAGTGGTCTGTTGCACTCAGACCAGTTGCACCACCATCACACCAGTAGGCACAAGTCTGTCTTGCTGGTAATGTAAACACATATGCCCTATAGCCAAGAGGGGTCACTGGTGACAACTCTCCCTCAGCAGCCTGCATAGCACTCTGCAGTAGTACAAATGATGGCTAGTCGAGAGGAAGCTTTGAGTTCAATTCCAACTTTATTTTTCCATGTTCTGTAACCAGTGTACCATGTCTTCAGCAATAGGGATTCCCTGTCTAGTTTTGTTGTGCAGAACCTACTGCAGTGGCAATCGCCTGCATAGTATGAGACTTTGAGTGGTTTCCTGGTCAACAATTCAGAGAAGTAGCTCACTCCTTGTACTGGGACTGTTATTTAACAACCTTATGGCTTCTACCCCCACCCATGGTGCCTTTATTTAAAAGTTTTAACTGTTGTTTCAATAACACATTAAAAAAACCAACCCAGCTCCTGTCGGTTTATAAGGCAATTGAAAGTACTATTGTACTTGAATGTTCTCAGCTCAATTTTGCATGTCAGTGTTGGTGAAGTGAGTGACCCATTGTCAATTATTTGTGGGTACCTGTGTGTAACCGTGATCTGAGTAAGAGGTCTAATAGTGGATTCCACAGTGGCCTCTTTACAAGGGAAAGCTTTCAAAAGGGTTGTGTCAGTATCCATACAGATGAGCACATATTTTTATCCCTTACTTATAGGAGTGGCCTGATGTGATGCGTTTGCCAAATTGTGTCCTGGGCACCTTGACTTGTGCACTTGTTCAGCTAGTGTATTTATGCTTTGAGACCTGTTATAGTCAGGGAATAGATTTAGTGCAAGACATATAATATATAGGATTATTTTATAATAGTCATCCAAAAAGTCAAATGCAGAAGAGTGAAATAGATCTGTCCACAAACTACAGATCCAAAGAATCCAGCTGAGACTCTGGATCCCATGGCAATGTCCTGTATGAGACCAGCTGAAGACTTAAGAGACCATGACAATGTCCTCTACAAGTCCACTTGGAGGCCCAGAGCACATGCAAGTCTGTATCAAGGATCTGCACTGGGAAGGCTAAAAAACCAGTGGTGGAAGCTAGAAAGTCTGTGCCAGTGGGGTGAAGGATCTGTGTCAGAAGGCTGTGGGATCTGCACTGGAGCCAGGAAGTGATGCTCAAAGTAAGGACCCTTGCTACCCTGAAGATAACTGCAGCCATCTCAGTGACAGCAAGGACCCAAGCTCCTCTGATGATGAGAACACTTGAGTTCATATCAGGAAAACGAGTGTGACAAGCTTCTCCAGGAGAATCAACAGCGCACCATCTTCCTCTCCAGTTCTGCTTGTATGCTGCTGGCAGCAATCCTCAGGTGGGCCTTCCACATGCAGAACCACACTGATTCATTTCAGCTGGGTGTTACAAGTTGACCATTAGTTCATTCACCAGAAGTCCATAGCCAGAAACAGGCCTTGCACATCTGTATAGCGTTTAAGCGGTCTGAATACTGTATGAGAATTCCTGCAACCTTTGCTATCCTCCAGTCTGTTTTGGCTTTCTCTGTGCCCAGACTTCATATGCACCCAGTCAGTGGCTTCTCTGGGTATCTGGGGACAGATAGTTCACAACTTTATGAGGGTATCCACCTCTTGATTATTAGGAGTACTTAATTTGCTGTGGATGGTCATATGAAAGACTTGTTAGTTTATTTGACTTTGTTTTGCATTTTAAGACTTTTTTAATGCATGTTATTCCTATAGTGGCCCACTACATACCTGTGAATGTTCTCATTTGTGCCATCCACAGGGTCAGTCCTCTAAAGACAGCCCAACTATCTGTGCAGATAATTAGTGGCCATTGTTTTGTGAATTACCATCATCCATACTGCTCTTAGTATAGTCCATTGGCTGCCTTTTTTTAAACCACTTTTTAGCCAGATACTATCTGAACTCATCTGTGTTGTTACTGCTATCTTTTTTAGCTTTGTGCTCTGACTAGGGCCATCAATATGCCAAGCATCTTTGGAATAAGAAGTGTCATTTCCAGTGCCTTTTCTGCCATAGCTATTGGTTCAGTTACTAGGGGTGGTTCAGAAGCTTGGAAGGACACTGGTCACAGTAATGATCACATGACACTGATCATGCATTAGCAGATAGGGCTCTATGCTGCTGCAAATATGTGTACTACTTTTGCAAAACCTGATTTTGTGCCATTTCAGAAAGGGGGTTGATTAAAGGCCATAATCCAACCCTGACATGCCAAAAGTGACTCCATCTTTGTTTTAGGACTCCATTTTAGTTTTTAGTTAACCTTTGGATGAACTCACGCTTTAGAACCCCCTCTCAATTAGCCATAAAACCCACAAGGGAGGAAAAAATGGTTACATCGAACAACAGACATGTTGACCCCTGCCCTCATCCTGTTTGACTAATGACCCAGATGTTTGAGAAAGACCTTATGACACTCTTCTAAATTCCAAAGGAAGTAAGATAGTGAGGTTTCTATGGATGCTGAAGAATTTCTACATGTATAAAAGCCCCTGAGAACAAAGCCTCATGGTTGGTGGCATAGGTTTGCTGACCACTGTCTGCTGGCTAGTAAACCTTGCTTGTATCCATTCTTGGCTTCTGTAAGTGTCTCTCCTATTTCTGCCTTAACATTCTGGAGGCCCCAGAGAGTTACTTAAGGCTAAGGCCCTCGTTTAAGGAGACCCTGTGCCTTCTCGCCTTGGTGGTCAATCTTCAGGTGGCAGGTGCTCCAGCTGATTCTACTGGCCTACTGGAAAGACTGCAAGTTGGGATGCTGTGGCTGCAAGACAAAACAACTGGGCCCACATCCTCACCTAGGTAAGCATTGGGAAATTTGGTTTCATTAATTCAGTTTCATTTTTGGGCTCATACAGGGACTTGCTTCTTTGGACTAACTAGCATTTGGTTTTTGTTAAATTTGTGTGGACCCTGCCACAGGAAGTGGTGGATAGGTAGTCTCAATGTGGCTGAGCTTTTGGTCAGAGTCTGTCTCTCAGTTTGTTCCAAATTGTCAGTTGGGAACGGTAAGCACTTCCTAGGGCTGTCTGTCTTTTTCATATGTCTGTGTTATCTCGCTCCCCATACACCCTTGATTTCAGGTCACAGCTGAATCTGTCACCTGGCTTGGAGGACTGGTGGTCACCCTTCTCTTGCCTTTCTTGCCTCTTGCTATCCTGCTCTTAGAGACCCTGGAGGATCCAGCCCATCTGCCACACATCATCATGGGAACAGCCATCTTCTCGAACTTTGTTAGCCTTGAACTCTTGTTTGGATCACTGGTTGAGTAGGGGAGGGAAGACTTGCCGAGGTTAGGCTGCTGTTCCTTTGTTCTAAATCAGGCTGCTATGGGATCGGCAAGGAGCAAGCTGATCGTTTTGGAGTGCGTTATTAAGAATTACGAGATTTAAAGGTGATTATGAGGTAAAGATGAAACTGAGAAAACTCCATACTTTGTGTAAATTAAAATGGTCTTCTTTTGATGTGGGATGGCCATCGAAGGGGAAGCTCCATCCTCAGGTTGCCAGTAGGGTGGAGAATGTGGGTTATTACTGGGAAAATTGGCATCCATATCGATTTCCTTGTATAGACTCCTGGCTTTGTGCAGTTTGGGCATTACTCCAATGGCTTCAAATACATACTTGTGGATTTCCTGATCGAGTTCTGGTGATAAAAGAGAGGTCCTAAAACAAAACAAAACAAAACAAAACAAAACAAAACAAAATAAAACAAAACCTTCTGTGCTCCCCTCTGCTCCTGGGGAGGATGATTCCACAACCCTAGCTCTTTCTGCACCACCACCACCCTATCCTGTTTGGAGCCCTCTTCCCTGTCCCTGCCAGCCTGTGGTAGACTTCACCTCACTGAATGAGGAATTATCTTCCTTGGACCCAGTCCCTGCCTTGCCCCTCTAGTAGACAGTCGTATCAGGGGCAAGAGAAAATGTTTGGTCTATCTTGGTTTATATTCCTTTTAGTATTTATGATTTATATAATTAGAAGGCTCAAAATCCCCCTTTTTCAGAGCAGGTTTGAGCACTGATTACTTTGCTGAAGTTGGTGTTTAAAACTCTCTGCCCCATTTGGGATGAATATATACTCCATTTGATTCACAAGCCCCTGAGAAAGCCAGCATTGTTATATGGCCTTTACTACTCTGGCAGCCCCTGATATACTCCACAAGTTACAGAAATTGGATGGGTTTGCAGGAATGATTATGACTCAGTGGATTAAAGTGGCCTAAAAACGTGTATCATAATAGAGAAGAAAAGGGGTGAAACCAGAAGGAGCAAACAAAAGTGTTAGTGGCAGCTTTTAAGGAGGCGGCCTAGTCAGGAGCCAGAGAAAAGAAAGCAAGGGACAAGTGACCTCAGTCTGGAGGATGCTGCCCTCATTTAGATCCAGACCAATGTTCCTATTGTGAAGAAAAGGGACATTTCAAGCAAGAATGTCCAAAGCTTCTGCAGAGAGCGGGGAAAAAGTGTTTGTGATGGATTCAGAGAAAGTTTCAGAACAAAGAGGTCATGGGTCCCTGTCTCTCTGCCCCAGGGAACCCATAATAACTGCAACTGTAGGGGGAAAACCAATTAGATTTCTGATAGACACTATCCAGTCTTCAACATTCTTTTTGTGAACCACAGCAGATTCAGCTTAGATGAAAAGTAGGTTCAACTTATGACTGATTGTCCTTTTCTCCTCTTGGGCCAAGATTTCCTATGCAAACTGTGAGCTCAAATTTCTTTTAACGCCAAGGAAACCATTTTGACTACTGGGGAAATGTCCCCATCAGAAGTTCACATTTTCATTCTCACTTTTCCCTTGCAAAGAGAATATTACTTCTTAGAAACAGACACCATGGCATCCTGTTCTCCCCTCTTGGGTTCAACATTTCCCCATGGTCTGGGCAGAAGATAATCCCCCAGGTTTGGCAACTCACATGTCCCTTGTGGTAGTGGAGTGTGAGGGGCATGCAAAACTGGTTCACTTAAAACAATATCCAATGACCATGGAGGGTGGAAAAGGAATTAAGCCCCATGTACAGAGGTTGCTTGAGACAGAAATGTTGAGCGAGTGTCAGTCCCCATAGAGTACTCCCATTTTTCCAGTACATAAACCTGGGGCAAATGAATATAGACTGGTCCAGGACCTGTGAGCTGTAAATGCTTTGGTTGTGACCCTCCACCTCACTGTCACAAACCCTTATACCTTGCTCAGCTTACTTCTACTCTCTTGAACTTGGTGTACTGTGTTAGATTTAAAGGATTCTTTCCTTTATATTTCCTTGTCTGTGGGGTCCCAAGAATTATATGCTTTCAAATGGCAGGAACCTGAAAGGGGACAAAAATGTCAACTTGCCTGGATGAGACTCCCTCAGGGTTTTAATAATTCCCCAACAGTTTTTGGGGAAGCTATGTCTAAAGATTTAGTGCCTTTTAGTGAAGAAAATTCTGGTATTTCCCTGTTACAATATGTCAGTGATATGCTTTTAGCTGTGGGGATGCAAGAATTGTGCCAGGAGGGAATAAAAAGGCTGTTGGAGTTGCTCCAAGTTAAAGGGTGTTGAGTGTCAAAGAAAAAAAAAGGCTCAAATCTGTGTACAAACTGTAAAACTTTTTGGGCTTTGTGTTGAATGATGGGACATGCTCATTGTCAGCCTCACATACCCAGGTCACTAAGGGTTTAAGGAGCCTTCATCTAGAGAAGACTTGAGGATAAACCTAAGGACAGTTAGATGCTGTCACCTCTGGGTTCCCAATTTTACAGCTATTGCAAAGTCCCTATATGAGGCTTTAAAAGGAGGAAACAGCCCCTCACTAGAGTGGAGCCCAGAGCATCAGATAGCCTTTGTGACTCTGGAGGGAAAATTGGCAAGTGCTCCTGCCCTGCCACTGCCTGACATCACCAGACGTATTCAGCTATTTGTTCATGAAAAAGAAGGCCCTGCTTGCGGTGTTTTGACTCCAATTTTGGAGCCTTGGAAGCACCCAGTAGCATGTTTGTCCAAGAGGTTAGATCCTGTTGAGACTGGATGGCCTCCTTGCCTGTGCTCCACTGCCACCACCACCATTCTAGTAAAAGAAGCTGATAAACTGACTCTGGGACAGAGGTTAGATGTGTTTGTCTCTTTTTTTTTATTTTTTTATTTAAGCGAAGAAAAACAAAACGAAACAAAACAAAACAAAACAAAAAAGACGGCATATATAGTAAAAACAACAAGCAAAAGAGACAAGCAAACAACTAGAGTAAATACACAACATTGCAGGTTTACAAAACCGGAAGATAGAAGCTTGACAATGGTTGCAATATTGCGCATCGTTATCTTTAAAATGGTTTCTTACATTAACAGATATAGACATGCAAGATTGATCTAATCATATGAGTATTAATTGTTCTT
>RJWM01011686.1:0-59055 GCA_004363535.1 Dasyprocta punctata | reverse complement strand
TGAATAATAAACACATACAGTATTGAGTCTGATGTGGTAGTAGAGAATCCCATGTGAACTGAGATGATTACCTTCAGCAATAATTATGCATGCTTTCTGTACTGAATAAACAATTCTAGTAAGCACAGTTGAACATTTAGGAGCATTAAAAACTATTAGGAAGTGGAGTAAGAGAAGAAAAAGACAATAGTACCATTCAAGGATGAATTGAAAAATCAGGTCTTTAATGCTAATTTAAAAATATGACACACCACTGATTTATAAAATAAAATCATATAAAAATAAAGTAATGCTTTGTGTATACATTGCAAGCAACATTTTGTTTTTATCTAATTTTTTAAATTTAATAAATTATTTGGATGCATTAGCTAATTATTTGGTTATCATGCATATAAAATCCTTGATTTTTTAACTCACCCTTTAGTAATTTAGGTTAACAGAATTGAACTAATTTTAACCCTTGGTTCATAATATGCTAGTATCACTCATCTGTGGAATGGTCGACTTTTATCCATTATCTATTAATTTACTGTTAATACTGTCTTGGTTACTTTTCACTCCTTGCTGAGACAAAATACCTGATGCCCAAAATTAGGGAAGGAAAGGTTTATTTAGCTTACAGTTTTTGGAGATTTCAGCCCATAATCAGCTGGTTCCAAGGCAGGGTGGCATGGCACTGGGGCAACACTTCAAGGCAGCACCAGCAAAAATCAGCCACAGCCAAAAAAGGGGCAGAGCAAGCCTCTTTTCCTCCCTTATATTGTATGCAGGACAACCCTCCTCAGGGTGTGTGTAGCATTCACAAATCTCCTTGCTTTCCTTTGCACAAGATTAGGATGTTTACAAAGTAAGAACCCTGGCTCCCTGCTGAGTCTCTCAGTTAACTTATGACCTTCTCAAACTGACACAATGAACAGGTAACTGCTTGTGCTCTACACCCCAGAATGTAGAGCTGCTGAGTTACTTAATTAAGCTTCTAGACTTCTCAAGTTGACACAATGTATAAACCATAACAAATACCTCAAGAAATACTCCAAAATCTATCAGCATACCAGAACTAAATTACTAAGGATAGCTATGCATATGTTCATCTCACTTCTTCCTCTTCCTTTTTCTGATGTTAGTCTAAGGTAATTGCTTAGCATATCTTGTTGTTCATAAATATGTACATAATTTTGTTAAATGGTGTATGAGTTGAATCATCATTTTCACTCCTGAAAGAAATTATCGTTCACAGACATCTCTCCTCAAGTAAGAACAGAAATAATATGGGCCACACAATCACTTAGAAAACAGATAAACTTGTTTTTCACTTCTATTGCTACAGATTGATGGAAATTCTTATTGTAAATAATTAACTTAACTCAAATAATTCAATTTAGTGAGCAGTAAGCAAATGTTATCAAGCATTACAGCATTCAAAGATGGGTATAGGTGGTCCGCATCAATACTGCATTTGTGATTTAGTGATTTGTGCATGTGGTTGTATTTGCATCAGTAAGGGTTCGCTACAAGAACAAATTTAATAGAAAATAAATATTAAATCCAGTATTTGTGCACTGAAGATCCAGAGGATCCAGTCAAAATTCAAAGGCCTGGAGCTCACTGCAGAGTCCTGTGCAAATCCTTATCAGGAAACTGAAGAGTCTGTGCTGGAAGACTGAAGAGTCTGCACTGAGAGCCTGGAGATGGATGTCCAGAGGTGACGATGAAGACTGGAGCTTCCTGGAAGAAGCAACGGCAAGACTTCCTTTCTTTCCCTTTTTTATTCCATCCAGGCTACAAGCCTATTGGTTAGCAACACCCACCTCCTCCAGGGTGGGGCTTCCCTCTTCAGCCAATCAACCATCTAGACACACTCGCTGGGCTAAACCAAAATGCTAGGTGTTTCATATTTAAGTTGACACCATAGTTAACTATCACAACTATAAAGATGTTAAACTTTCTACATATGCAACGAGCTTTCAATAGACATTGCCAGTCATAGGTGTTATGTTTTGGATATGGAATTTCCCCCAAAGCCTCATGTATTGAAGGCTTGCTTCCCAGCTGCTGATGCTATTGGGTGGTGGTAGGAACTTAAGAAGTGGGGCCTTGCTGGAGGAAGTAGGTCACTGGGAATGCATCTGCAAAGGGTATATTTTGTTCCTGGTCCCTTGTTCTCTTTCTCTCTTGCTTACTGGTTGTGATAAAGCAAGCAGCTTTACCCTGCCACAATCTCTGCATGATGATGCTCTGCCTCACTACAAGCCCGGAAACGATGGAGCCGAGGAACCATAGACTAAAACCTTTGAAACCATTGGGTTAAAATGCATCTTACCTCCTTTAAATGGATTTTCTCAGGTATTTTGTTACCACAATAGAAATCTAACTAATACAATAGCCTTGCAGGATTGTATGATCTGTATTTGTAATCTGATGTCTTCTGTAGCAGACATGGGTTTTCATCTAACATGGTTCCCCTTTCTTCAGAGCATTCATCTCCATACTTTTCATTCCAGTTCGTAAATACCTGTGGCCATGTGCCTAGGTTCTGGTTAAGGGAAATGATACATTCTACCTTTAGCTGGAAACCTCATACCAGCTACACTCACTCTAACTCTCTCTGCCTGTCAAGGGCATTGAAGCCTTGGGGGATGGTGGGAAACCAAATTAGAAGGAGCTTTTATCCCTGAATCACTTTATAGATGTCTGCTACTGAACAGTCACATTAAAGAGTTATTGAGCCATAAATAAACTTCTACAGTGTTAAACCTCTTGGAATTATTTAGGGCTTATCTGTTACCATGGCTAACATTTACTGTATCTAATATTTCTCCTAGTCCTGAAATAATCTAAATTCAAAAATTGCCCTTTCTTAGCATGACGGGAATTTTAATTATGTGGGAACCTGAGGTTTGATTTCTGGTTTTGTCCTCTAATTCATTCCTCCAACAGATATTTTCTGCACATACTCTTTTTTTGTGCTCATGAACTACAGGAGATCAAATAGAATCACTATTCTCATGGATTGTCTAGAACAGTGAAGGTGAAATTTTTAAAACCAAGTGCCCAAACTGCAACTTATTTGTTGCCAAGTGCCAACGCTGCAATTAAACCTCAATGCTCAGTTGCTGGGTGATGCTGGGGTGACGTGGCTCATGTGCAAATAGAGGGCTCTTTGTACCTCCTGTGGCACACATGCCATAGATTCTCTACCACTTGTCTATAATATAAAGACACTTAATAAATTGGTAAGCATATTAATATATATGTCATGGGTTAGATCAAGAATGTCCTCCAAAATTTTCAATGTTTAGAAGTTAGGCTTTTAGGAAGTGACTGGGTCATGGAGACACTATCACTGACTTGCTCTTAGAAAGTAGGGCTTGGGTGGGGGCGGGTTCCAGGGTTCCTGTAGCCTCCTCCCTTTTCTCTGCACTTCCTGGCTTTGGTGATGTGACCAGCTCTTCTCATGGGAGGTCCTTACACTCTATCATTCCTACCTTGGAGCCAACCAACTGTGGACTGAGAATTCTGAAACTATGAGTCAAAATATGTATCTCCCCTTTTAAATTGCAGTGTCAAGCACTATGCATCAGCAAGTAAAAAGTGACTAAAGCATCAGGTACCATACTGATACTAAGTGTTAGAAAAGTGGAGCTTGTGAGAGGTGAAATAATGCTTTGGAGAGATGCTTACACAAAATAAATAAAATGCCATACAGTAATAAGTTGAGTATTTTAGAGGAGTACAAAAAAAGCATATCATTGAGATTAAGAAATGTCTATATTTTAACAAAATGCAATTTTATTTAATTATATTAATGGGTATGGCTTTTAAAATTAAAGATGCATAAGAAAAAATAATATTTAACTTAGAGTGGCAAAATTTTTAAAAGGGTAAATGAGACAAATGAACTTCATGCTACAAATGCCTATAATTTAGTCAGTACTCAGAGAAGGATAACCATATACACAACTTTCTGAAACATGATAGTCCTAAACTTTAAAGTGTCAGCACTACACAAAAAAGAAATATCATGTCAACAATGAAATGTTTTCTTAACAGCTTATATTAGCATACTAAGGTTCCCAAAGAACCTTAGTTTCAGTAGAAAATATACTCACATCCTATTTAGAACAAACCAATCTATCCATCTATCTTTCCACGTACAGATATACAAATGTTCTTCAACTTAAAGTGGGTGTCTTACTTTTCTCTTGCTCTGAGACAAAATACCTGACACCCAAAGTTAAGAGGGAAAGTTTATTTAGTTCACTGTTTGTGAAAGTTTCAGTTCATAATTAACTGGCTCCAAGGCAGGATGGCATGATGAGGGGTAGCAATTCAAGTCAGCAGAAGACAGCAAAGCAACCAGAGCAAGCCTCTTTTCCTCCCTTATATTGTAAGCAGGCTACCACTTCCTATGAAGGGTGTATGTAGCACACACACCCTCTCCTTACCCTCCTCTTACACAGGATGAGGTTGTTTACAAAGTGAGGACTCTGCCCCCTGCTGAGTCACTTAGTCAGACTTCTAAACTTCTCAAATTGGCACAATGTATCAACCATTATAGTGGGGTTATGTTGACAAGCTCAAAGTCGAAAATATCATCAGTCAAAAGTGCTTAAATACACATAATATTCTGAACATCACTGCTTCGCACCACAGTGCCCTGGAGTGTGTCTGTGGTTTTCCCTCATGATCATGTGGCTGACTATGACCTGCAGCTCATTGCCACTATTCAGCTTAGCAACAGGAGTGTACCACTTATCTCTAGCCCAGGAAAAGAACAAAATCCGAAGTGTAGTTTCTATTGAATATATTGCACCATTGCAAAGTCAACATTTCTAAATTGACCATCCTAAGTAGCTATCATTTATATATAGAGAGAGTCTTCCAAAATATGTATACATATTTCAGGAAAAGAAAAATAGTATGGTTTTTCAACAGTGTTACCCTTATATGGGGGAGCCTAAAGGAGGTCATATATAGAAGAAAACACTCTACACTGCCAGTCCTTAGAGAAGAAATTAAAAATACATGTGCAACAATCTCAATGACCAAGTTTACCCAAGTTCTCTGTACTACTAAATGTCTGGAAGCTAATGGCTACCACTTTGACCACCTCTTATAATAGTAGAGGCCAAAGGGGACTTGTATTAATCTGAAGATGTCTCAATACATTTGTTATTAAAATATTTATATGAGTTTTTCTTTTTTCTGGAGTGCATATACAGTTTTGGTGGCCTCTGTATGTATCTGTGATGGTGAGCACACAATATCATGTATTATATAAAATGCATACTATTATGATTCTGATCTAGTATATGAAACACTCTTGTGACATTATATACTTCGGGGTATTTATTACATACATTTACTATTCCAGAGTTTAAAGAAGGGGAAAATTCACTTCTCCCTCATAAAAAGATCTGGAGTCATGCACCTCAGACGGGTATATAGACCTCTGTGAGGTCCTCAGGGATCCAGGGTCCTTTTTTCTTATCGTTTCTCTACCATCTTATGCAGATGGGTGGAGAAACTGAAAGGGAGGAAAGGGAAGGAAGGGCACTCAGTAGCAGTTCTTTTTGAAAGGAGGATTCTGCAACTGCCGCATTCTTCTGCTCCTATCTCATTGAAGGATGGCCACACTTAGATGAAAGGCACAGAGGTGTTGAGAAAGTGGGTAGGCAAACTTTAAGAAGCAGTGCACAAAATAAAAATTTCTTTTCTATGTTTTGAAAGAAATAGAAGATTAATATTGGGAGAAACCAATATATCTGCTACTCTACCATATTCAAGTTTATTGATAATCTACAAATAGGGCATTAAGTTCATCCTCACAGTGACACTGAGGGCAATATTATTTCCACCTGTAAAATGATAATATTTTACAATAAGATCTCCCAGCTTAAATGGGGAAAGAAAATTACTTTTCAAGAGAAACTATCTACCCATCTTATCATTTACTGTGCAATCTTGAACAAGTCATTTAGCCTCTCTAAGCATCAAATCATTTATCTATGAAAGCTATGTAGAAGTGCTACTCTGTGTATTTGAATACCAATAACAAATGCTGGCAGGGCTGTGGGGGAAAAGGAACCCTTCTCCACTGTAGGTGGGGGTCTAGACTGGTACAGCCACTGTGGAAACTAGGATTAGAGGTCCCATTTGACTCAGCTATTATCCCCCTTTTGGATATCTTCCTGAAAGAATTAAAAATATCATACCACAGCTATATATCCATACCCATGTTTGTAGCAGCACAGTTTGTAATAGTTAAATTTGGAAACAACTCAGATGGCCATTAACCAAAGAATGATAAAGTTGTGGGGGGTTTTTATAATGGAGTACTACTCAACCATAAAGAAGAATAAGTTTGAGGCATTTCTAGGTAAATGGATGCAGCTTGAGATCATTCTCTTAAGTGAAATAATTCCGGCTAACATGTGTAAACATCACATAGTCTCCCTGGTATGAGAAACTGAAAGAATAAATAAGGACCAAGATGTATAATAGATATTGTGAAATGGGAAGAAATTGTTCAAAAAGAAAGAAGAACCAGGGTGGGGGAAGAGGAAAAGGAAGGAAGAGAAAAGGAAAAAACAATTTAAAGAAAAGATAAAATGGAAACAAAGCTTTGTAAATAAGGAAAGGAATACGGGCTGAAGGGAGGAAAGGGGACTGGGGAAAAAAAGGAATCAAAATATATTATGTACAGGAACAAATTTCTTATGAGGAATATGGTCATTGTGTACATCCAAAATGTACTGATAATAAAAATTTTTTAAATGTGAGATGATAAAAGTTGTGGTAATAGTGATAATGTTTGTACCACTGCAACACAAAAATAGGGAGCACTCTCTAAATTCTGCCAGCTCCATATGTCTTGCAAAAGCCATCAGTGATCTTGACTATAATGTAAAACTGTTTTTATTTTTTATTTAACACAGTCAAGAAAAAGGAAGATTAAAAATATTGTTTCAATGATGCTGAAAGAGCCTATTAATTCAACTCATTAGTTCAATACATAGATATAATTGATCTCTATTTAATAAACAAATCCTTAATAAAAGTCAGTGTTGGGCCAGGATATAGTTCAGTGACACAGTGCCTGCCTGGCAAGTATGAGGTCCTATGTTCGATTCATTCAGTATCAAAAAAAAAAAAAAATTAAAAAGTCAGTCTTATTTTCGAATCCTTGTTCTAATTCTCTAAAAGAAATAACTTACTGAAACTCTCCCACTGAAACTTTTTTAGTCTATTTCATTCATTTCCTCTATCATAATGGAGTTCAGTAAGGACCCAAATTTTCAGGAATCCTGTTATCTTGGTTGTCAGTAGATTTCCCCCTCAAAATGATTTTTTCTTTTATCTTATTTCAGAATCTGTAAAAGAACCTGGAATTATTTCTGAAAATAAAGATCCCTATACATTCCCAAATTCCTATTAAATTAGAATCTGGAGAAAACTTGCCATTTGCGTATTACTAATTCTCCCATTAGACCCTACACATCCATTTCGTCATTAAGGTTTTCTGCTCTCGCTTCTCCTTTCCTAGGATTTAATAGTGATCCTAAAAAGGTTAACAAAATAATGAATAATCCACTTATCTGAAGTTTCTCAAAGTCTTCTGCCTAACTAACTTCATATATATATACATATATATATATATATATATATACATATATATAATAAAAATACAGTGACTGTTTAAATTTTTTAAAGTGTAACACAGTGAAAGTTACATTGTCATTAATCTCCCTCAGAAAGCTCACCTTCACTCTGAACACAGTTATTCCATCATTCCTGACAGTTTCTGAAGCACCCTCTTTCATGAGGGTGCTTAGTGCACTGTGGGGGAGGACACACCATAAGTTTTACAAAGCTCCTTTTCACTCAGCAAGTGGCACTCAGCAGGGAATCCACTATTTTTTCAATCATGCCTCTTAAACTAATGAAAGAGAACTTCCAGAACTACTTCAGAAAGCAGCCAGAAGGATGGAATAAGTGTGTTAAAGGTGACAGGTAGTACTTTGAAGTGAATTATTGGAAAAGTGTCTTTTACTGTAAAATTTTTAATTTAAATATTTTTCTATCATGTATTTGTGTATAATATATTTATCTATCATCCCTTGTATATTTATGAAAACAAAGAAATCAAAACCAGGCAGAATTCATTCCTAAGGCTCTCCATATTCGATGACAGCCCAAAGTGTAACCAGCACCAGCCTGCATGAATTATATGATCGAGCTAGAAAATATGGGGAGAAACCCAGGACCTCTAAAACAAGGGTTCCTAAACTTCTGTTAGAAACCAAGGCTCACAGCAGGAGGTGAGCAGTGGATGACGCCCTGAATGTTCCTGTGTATTTACAGCTGTCCCCCATAGCTCGCACTACACCTGAGTTTTGCCGCCTGTCAAAACAGAAGCAGCATTAAATTCTCATAGGAGCACAAACTCTGCTGCAAAATGTGCACTCCAGGAATCTAGATTGCCCACTTGGTATGAGAATCAAATTCCTAATGATCTAAAATGGAGCTGAGGTGGGGATGCTAGCGAGTGGCTTCAAAAACGTATCAACCTGGGCAGAACCATAATAAATCAATTGCTTGCTGACCCTGTCAGTGAGTGACAAGTGACAATTAAACTGCATCTGGTGGCAGTCTTTATAGTGACAGGAGTGTTGCTGAATGTCAATAGTACAGCTGCATTTGGTGGAGGCTTTAAATCAGAACTCAACACTTACTTTAGTCCATATGTGGCTTGCTCGTTATTATAGTTAGCACTTTCAATGTGCCTCTTTCCTGCACTGCACACTTGTCTCAGTCATGGTTCTGGTAAGCTAACTTTAGTGAAAAGCAGGTTTAAAAGAAGACCATCTCTGAAAGGAGGAAAGATCCATTGATGGGATAGCAGAAGAACCTAAGACTGGCAAAGAAAGAAAACTAGATTTAAAATAAAATCTTAAGAGTATACTTAAATTATGAGTTTGTTGCACCACAAGTTCACATTCTCCAAGTCTCCTTTTATATGTGATGACCAGTTACCCAAAGGAGCCATGTAACATTCAAAATAGTTTCATCACATGGAGACAAGAATCCTGCCTTACAAGACAGTTCTTGGATTTTTTCAAAAGATAAAAACATGAACATGAAGAATAGAGGCATTTTTTTTTTAGTTTTTTTGAGACAGTTTTGCTATGTAGTGCAGGCTGTCCTTGAACTCATGGTGATCCTCCTTCCTCAGCTTCCTGAGTGCTGAGATTACAGGTATGTGTCACCATACCCAGCACACAAGCAATTATTGAAGGCCACCACTTCATCAACGTCTTGCAATGAGACCATCATTCTTAGTGGTCAACTGAAATGCTAAAGCTAAGAAGCCCTTCGCTATTGGTGAGGAATTGGTCTTGCCTGCTACTGAGGATCTTTGTCATGAACTTTTAGGAGAAGCTGCACTTTGAAAGGTGGCATGCATTCCTCTTTCAGCTAGCACCATACTTAGACAAACTGATGAAATAGCAGAGGATATTGAGGCATAGTTGTGAGAGAGGATTAATGAGTCACTGTGGCACTCAGTCTAGGTTGAGAAGTCTGCAGTGCTGACAACAAGGCAACCATGTTTGCTTTTGTCTGATACATTTTTCAGGAAGATGTGCATTATGTGAATTTTGTTGCTAACTAACACCACAGCTGCAGAACTGTTCAAGTCTTAGAAGGACTACATATCAGAAAAACTTAATTGATCTTTTTGCATTGGTTTATGCACAGCTAGAGCAGCTTCCATAATTGCATAGCTTTCTGGTTTCACTGCTCATGTCAGAGAAGTTGCTTCTGAATGTAGGTTTATACTGTGTCATCCAAAAGAAATGCTGGCTAACCAAAGATGTCATCTGAACCTAACATCATTTTGCAGAATGTTATCAAAATTATTGACCACATTAAAGCACACATCCTTAACTCACATCTGTTTACACAGTTCTGTGAGGAAATGAATGCAAAGCACACATGTCTTCTCTTACATAGTTTTCCAAAGGCACAAGATTGTCCTCAGGTTTTGAGAGTTACTCCAGGAATTTCTTTTAGTAGAATAGTTACCACTGGCAGTACATTTCAGTGACACAGAATGGGCTGAAAAACTAGCTTACTCCAGTGACACATTCTACCTGCTCAGTGAACTCAACCTGCTATCTCAAGGAAGAACAACTGTGCTCATATCAGCCAATGACATGGTTGCATTCAAAGCCAGACTGGAATTATGGGGGGACAAAAAGAACATTTGGTATTTTTAATGTGTTTTAAACATTAGTAGAGATTTTGGAAGAGACAAATCTAAGACTACTTTACTCCAAGATTGTAAATCTTCACCCACGTTATCTTTCAAAAGAGCTTGATCAGTAATTCCCAAGCACAAATGACCCCCACGCTGAGAAGATGTGAACTCACGACTCATTCGTCAATAATCCAGGTGAATCAAATCAACTAATTGAGATCACAAATAAGGGTGACCTTCAATATATGTTTGAGACTACTTCAAGTCTTCTCTTGTTCTGAGTTAGTCAAGGCAGGATATCCTGAGATAGACTCAAAACACTGAAAACCTGCTTTCACTTCCAACCATTTATCTTTGTGAGGCAGCGTATTTTTGGGTTTTGTTTTATTTTGGTTTGGTTTCCTTTTGTTTTGTTTTTTGCTTGTTTGTTTGTTTTCTGTAATGACAGCAACCAAAACAAGATTACAGAGTAGTACAGGGCATAGCAATACATTTCAGGTATCCCTGTCTCCAGTTATCCTCTGACGGGACCATCCATTTGCAAGAAAACAAGGACAGGCATTCCACTGACTCTGCATTATTTATTATAATGCAATAATAATAAAAATAAAGTACATAACAAATGTAATATACTGGAATCATCCTGAAACCACCCCACCACCACCACTGATCATGGAAATATTGTCTTCCATAAAACCAGTCTCTAGTGCCAAAAATCTTGGGGACCACTTCTCCAAAACAACAAGTGCACAACTTCAAGCTCTGTCAGCATTCTACCAAATCTAGGAACATTACTGGGCAAAACTCAGCATTTTCTCTATGCTGGAGAGAAAGCTGGCCTTGGAGCACATTTTGCTTAGTCATCTCCTAAAGGCATATTTAGCTGGGCTGAGTTACCTAGGTTGGCACATATCTCCACTTTTGAGTCAAAACAGTGACTTCTGATCAGTTCAACACTGGCACTGTAGAATGTATCACAGCATCCACATTATTCTCACACCAAAATCTTAAGCCTAATCTATAAACTGCCAAAGCTATTTTCACATCATCCCAAATAGATTATGAGTGCTTTGAATGCAGAGACAATCTCTTAGTTTTATCCTTTATTATAGTGAAATGTGCAAGACACAAAATGTACTATATTAGCTACTCTTAAATGTACAGTTCATGGCACTAAATACATTCACACTGTTATACAGCTATCACCACTCATCTCCAGAACTCTTTTCACCTTGCAGAATTGAAACTCTATCTCTGTTAAGAAATAACTTCCTGTCTTTGTGATTTTGACCACTCTATAAGTCAGTTCAAAGGACTTGTCCTTTTTCTAATTTAGTTTTGTATTCCTTCAGTGGGAACCAATACTTTCTACAAAAGACATTTGACTATATGTTAATATAAGCCAGTTAAGTACTTGGGTTTCACGTGGAAAAAATTTCCATTTTAAACTGCAATATTTGCATGTAGGGAAATAATATACAATGAAAATGCTTTCAAAATTCAACAAGTTTGAAAGGAAAAATAAAACTTTTAATTTTCAGAACACTGAAAAATTAACAAATTCCATAAGAAACTGAGTAGAATAATGCATGATAATAATCTCTTTAGGGGTAAGAATTCCTTTTATCTGATAACTTATCTACTATTTCTATACTAAATCTTCACATTGCACTATTTGCTTCTTATTAAATTTTCTATTTCCATTAGTACTTCTTTTCACACTCCCACAGAGAACCATGTCCATAGGACCCGGACCTTTATTAGTCATGGCCCCTCAGATTTCAAGATATCTGTATATAATGAAGGTTCGTCATTCCATTTGGGTTTTCTTCTACTAGAATTTTTAAAACTCAGTCCATCATAAAACAAAATGTTATAAATAGTTATATTTATTTCTTAACTTAAAATGAGCTAAGGCAGAGGGGTAGAAATAGATAGAAATGCTATTTCAAGAAGCTTTCCAGGAAGGAAGACTTCACTCTGGAGAGTTGACATATGAGAAAAAATCAAAATTAATTGTGATCAGCCACCTTGAAGAGCTGGGAGGAGTCTTTTAATCTTCACTGAAAATTTCAAAGGTTTTAAACCAAGAATGTGCTTGAAACTTTACCCAGCAAGAAGGCAAATGGGCTAGAATAAAGTGAACTAAGGACATAGGAGTAGCAAAAGGGGTCTTGTCAGTCATGACATTTATGATTTGTGAGTTCAGAAGTTATTGGACTTGGGGCACAGGGGTCACAGGATCTGATTATTTATTTACCCACTTTGATATTATGTAGTGGTCAAGAGTCAACCCAGAAAGGCCAATGAGAAAATGAATTTAGCTTGGGCAAAATTGAGAAATGGTACAGGAAATGGCATGAAGTGGTAAAACACAGGATATATTTTGACAGTGACACAGATGCAGGTTGATTGGAAATGACTCCTGAGGAAGAGGGAAGGATTTAGAATAACTGACCATCCCAGAATAGTTCAATGGACTATGGTGACATTTACTGAAGTGTGAAAGATGGGGAGCAAGAGAGGGGGGATCAGAAATTTGTGGCTAGGAATCAAGCTGTAGTGTTTAGCACATTAAGTCAGAGATGCCTATTAGACATGGAGAATTTGAATAGAAAAGAAGTTGACATAGCAGTCCAGAGTTCAAGGAAAGTTCAGAGTAGAGTTATACACTTGCCAGACATAATCACAGAATGATATTTAAAACTAAAGACCCAAAGGCAATTACCTACAGACTGAATGTAAATATTTAAAGAATGTATTTCTGTTAGTATATGATAAGTTTTGCCTTTCCTTACTTTGTAGTGTTGCTGACTAGGTAGAAAACAGATCACATGTCTACATCTATGTCTGTCCATCTGTCTGTCTATCTATCTCTGTCTGTTTGTCTGTTTCTTTGTCTACCTCCAGAGACAATATTACAGACAACTGAAGGAAAAGATGAATATGTATCCTGTAACATCTTGAATAGACACAATAAATTTCTCTGCTTTCTGACAAGCCAGTACATTTTTCTGTATAACTCATACATAATTGAAAGCAGCAAACAACTTACTGTCATAAAGAACTTTTTATGTGATAGTAAAAGATCCTCTTGCACAGGTTAGTATTGGCCATAAACAGCGCATTGAAGTCAAAAATAAATGGCATGAGCAAGACATTTTATTAGATTTTAAATTAGGACAAATAAAATTGCATCATGTTATGGTTACCAATAAATTTAATACAACTAAGCAAATAACCATCGTGTGCCTTTTTGTGCCTGGCACTGTGGTATGTGTAAGGAAATGAAAACAAATGAACAAAATCACGGACTTTGGATTTCACAACCTAGTAGGTAAGAATTTTAATTCAGTACATTGTATTAGTGCAGAGTCTATAATTACATCTTAAAATAAAAGCTGCTAAGGGTAGCAACAGCACGTTTTTATAAAAACATATGTTAATGACAGTGACTTAGTCTGAGAAATCAGTGAAGACTTCCAGAGAGAATGAAACATGAACCTGGTAGAAAAATTAAGTCCAGAATAGATGGAGAATTGAAAACAATGATCTCATCGTAAGGTTTTCATCCTGACCATATGAACTTTGGAAAATACTGAAATTTGTTCAGATGACTGAATTGATCACCTGGAATATATATTTATATTATATTATATATTCCTTTTCACTCAGATATTACAGAATTTTAGAATTCTAGCTGCAAATTTTTAAATTAGAGTCACTCTCCTTGGTGCTACTAAGTTGTAAGTAAAGTGAGGTAACTAAGCACTTACTTGACCATGCGCTGAAATCATCCCTCCCGAAAGGCTAAACAAATGCACTGAAATTATAAACCCCATTGTTACGACACTGGTGGGTATTTTTATAGGTATCTTCTCCTAGGTCAATCTGACACACAATCTGCAAGAGAACTGTCCAAGACCATCATTTAGAGCAATGTTTTCAACACTGGTACATGTGACATGTATGAAGAACTTCTGAAACTATTCACAATCAGACCCAGTCAAGAATAATTAAATCAGACTCTAGAGGAGAAACGCCAAAATGGGGATATCCCAACGCTCCCCAACTAATTTTAACAGACAGTCAATGGACATATGTGGGAATATGAACCAGGAAATGGAAATATTATCTATTTTATGTGCAAAATGAACCACCAACAAGCTTATCACTAAAGCACTTATGATGGCAATACTCACACACACATGTACATACATACATACATAAAATCTTACCAGAGACATTTAAGTCAACAAATAAGCACATGTGAGTATAAATATTCAGAAGTATCTAGTACAATTTGCTTTATAAAAGTGGTAACTAATAGCCTACAAAGTTGTTAAATAACAGCCAATTTGTTTGAATACCAATAACTTTATAATAACCCTTTTATCACTGACAATATATTCAGTTAGGATAAGTTTAATCACAACATTTTATTGAGTATGCTATAGCCTGTAATTTTCTTGTGAAAATCAAATGTTAAGTGGCAATTTCAAGGCTTATTTTTATAGGACAGAAGTAATATAGATATTTTGAGTTTAATATTACTCTAATTATAATAGTCTCCTTATCCTTTAAGGGAAGGACCATTCAAAAATAAAACTACTAGCAATAAATATAAATAAGAAAAATATTTAAATTCTATTGTTAATAAAAATGTAGAAAACACAAGTTGGATGTAAATCACAATCCAGTTTGGGATTTTTCCTGAAAGTATAGCAATAAGAGATGACTCATCCATAGAATAGTCATTTATCCTTCTGCGAAGAAGAATGGGTAAAATTTAAAAAAGAAATGTTTCTTGCAGGCTCTTTTCTTCAGAGCACTGAGGTAAAAATTTGATTTTTGAAAGCAAAAAGTGTGGACTACAAGTATTCCCTACTCTAAATGGAGTACTTGAAGTTGTTAAGACATTTCATCTAGAGAAAACTACAAATAAAACTTGGGTACAGGGCAACATATTAGTTCATGAAATATACTTCTTTAGATGATTACGTTCAATATCAACTTATTTATAGATGTAAAAAGTTAGTCCTCAAATAACAGGAATATCTGCCTGATATAAATTATTTGACAATCATTTTCTACATGCTCTTGTTTTCATTGTAAGCCTTTTTGATTTTCTTTGTTTTAAGATTGCTCAGGTAAAGGCTCATGCACAGCAATCACTGCCACAATCCAGTATCTGGGCTTCTGGAAAATAACAGACACTATACCCTGAAGGGGAGGCTCGCCTTACCCTGAGCTGATCCTAGTGTTGGTGTACTATTTTTTCATAATGTGCCAATTAACCCATTGATTAAATAAATCCAACCAATGAACTAGTCAAAATGGATGTAAAATTGAATGGATTATCAAAATGAGTCTACCCATCCATACAATACAACCCCAACTGAATGTTTAGAAGGCACATAGATTTCTACCCAGAATGGTATTTCTAACATCCTCAGTGGTGCTGTCCTGGGTCTTTCTACAACAATCTCATGTACCACTACCCCCATCAATGTCTTGCTTATGATAGGGAATTAATAGTTATCAAGCAATATAAATAAGATAAATCTTATAAATCTTAACCACTCACATTCACCAAATCTTATTTCTGCACCATAAAGGATCCTTGGATCTATTCACAAATATTTGAACCATGAAAAAACAACAAAACTTAGTGTGAGAAACAGAAGTGTGGGAAATAAGATTTTAAAAATATGGTTGAGTTTCTAGACATGTAATTTATGTGAATGCCAATAAAAACAAACAATAGGAGAAAAGATATGTGGTCCCACAAAACAGCCTACAAGTTGAAGTAGACAATGTCAGAAATTAATTTGATAACATTCGAACACAAGAACTGACCACTGGCTAAGTGCTAGACATTGCTGGATTTGATGAAATAAAGGCCTCCAAATAAGGACACATTACCATTTGTAGATGGGCTTATAGTTTTGGTGTAAGTAGCAAAAGTTGCAGTAGTAATTTTAATAAACTTTTAAATTTTATTAAAAATATATGGCTATTTTTTCCTGATTTTAAGAACAAAACTTTAAGACAAACATGCTATTATTTATGTACAGATGTCTTAAATAAACAAAACAAGGGTTATAATTATGGGTATAATGCAATTATAGCCTCCTGGGAGGAGGGTAAGTTAATGAAAGTAGCCTAAAATTCAAAATAAGAACCCAAGGTCATGGAGAAAAAAATATCAAAGATCTCAGCATAGGGCAAAGACCATGAACAAAGTAAAACTGAGTGGTTCCTACATCAACCTCCTCAGGCTCCTGCTCCATTGCACAGCAAATTGAACCATTAGCCTGGGGCCTGCACAAGTTCATTCCAAGGAAACGTGAGTCACAGAGTCACTACTGTACCCTTGCCAGCCCAGGAATCTCATTTCCCATCTGAGGCCTGTGAACAAAACTCTACATTGGAATGAGAAGAGGGAAACCTAGGTGACTGCATTTTCCTTAGATCATGGAGCTATGCAAATGACTTAAGTGCAAGCCTCCTGTTTTATTTACCATGGTTCCAGTGATAAAATTTTAAGGGCAGTGTCAGGTAAGGCAGATCAATGATTTTAAAAGCCTTAGGTGTCTCTACCTGTTTCTCCAACTTCATGAGTAACATCACTTAATCTCCAAGTTCCCCTTCTTTATAATAAAAAGTTCAGTTTGTTTCCTCACTAGAATTTATAGGAGAAATAATAAAAATGATTGCAAAGGGTTTTTCAAAAATAACATATTATTAAATGCTTATGTCATACTTAAAAGAGCAAGCACAAAGATTCAGACTTCAGACTTGAGAAACATGAATCCTAAAATCTAAGACATTAAATGAGGCAAACCAAAATCAGAAAACCAACTAGTCTAAAAGCGGGGCTACCCACTCTCTGTGATTGTAGCCAGCAAGATTTCACACATCCTGAATGAGATTAGAATGTTTTTATTCAGCATGGAAAACTTCCCGGAAGTTACTCAGCCCACTACATGATTCTGAATCATTTTACAGATGGAAAATAAAAGGTGTCTGCCTGTATGCCATATGGAAGTAACAGGACTTAAACATAGTCAAAGGAAAATCTACAAAATTGTAGTTATAACACATTTTCAAGCTATACTTAAATGATGAAATGTTGTAATGACAAGTACAGAAAAATGCTGTTTATTCATGAAAATAAGACAGAGACTTTCAGCACTCTGAAAGGGAGGGCAAGATGACCACATAGCACTCTTCCATTCTTAGTGGCAGAGAAGCATGCAGTGCAGAGGCCTGGCAACATGCAGGGAATGTCAACATAAAAGGAATGTTTCTTAAGAACAACCAGTGGTAGTTACGAAAGCATGCGCCTATAATACCAGCACTCTGGGAGGCTGAGGCAGGAAGAGAGAAAGGTCCTCTCTTGACAGCAAGAATGGGCAAAAAAAAAAAAAAAAAAAAAAAAAAAAAGACATGGGAATGCAGATCAGTGGAAATCCTTAGGTTCAATCGCCAGTACTAGGTCCTGTCTACACCAAGCATGAAATCCAAAGCTTGATTGGGAAACGTTAGAGTCTCCCGCTGTGTCAACTGCTTCCGAGGTTGGCCAAAGCACAGCCCGTGATCTGACTTCTCTGCAGAAACTTGTTAAGGTAAACAGAAGCTAGAGCTTCTTCCTGTCCTTGGAACGACCTTCATTTTTTTTTTTTTTTTTTTTTTTTTTTTTTTTTTTTTTTTTTTTTTTTTTTTTTTTTTTTTTTTTTTTTTTTTTTTTTTTTTTGCGGTACCGGGGATCGAACTCACAACTTCATGCCTGCCAGACAGACCTTCATTTCTAAGGCACGTATATGGCCCCTTGCTTTCCTCCTTCTATCATTGCCTTCTTTATTCCTTTGGTAAACCTTTTGGACTAGCCTCCCAATTTTGTTAAAATGTGAGATAAACAAATATAAAGATTCATAGATTCATTTTTCAAGACATTTCAAAGCTCTTAAGACTATTATAACCTTGTAACAGATCATAATTTTGAATGTCAGAACCATTCTTTCTCATAACATTTCTTCTGGAGAACAAATTATAATAATTACTGTGAATCTCTAGGGTGATGGTCAGGTGCTCAGCAAGACAAAAGGAGTAAATGCATTAAAAATTGTCAGAGAACACCAAATTTCAGTCAGATGGGTATGAGGAATTGCAAAACATGGTAACTATAGTTAACAACAATGTACGGTGTACTTGAAAGTTTGAGAGTAGATTTTAACTGTCCTCAAAACAACAAAAAAGAAAATACTTAAAGTAATACATATGACGATTAGCTTGAATTTCCCATGGTACAAAAATCAGGCACAAAAAGATAAATATTGCATGATTTCTTTTATATGTGGATCTGAAAAAAAAAAAACCCACAGAAGTAGAAAACACAATACTGGGGGGAAGAGGAAGGCTACTGAAAGTGATGATATTGATCAAAAGACACAAAATTTCAGTTATATAAGAATAAACTTTAGTGACCTATAACAGAATAGTGACTAAGATACATAAGCATTTAAAAATTGCTAAAAGAGTAGATTTTTAAATGTTTTCAACACAAAAAAGAGTAAGTATGTAAGTTGATAATTTATTAATAAGTTTGGTTAACCATTCTGTAATGTAAATATGAATCAAAGCATATTGTACTCCATTATATACATATTTCTTATTCATCAGTTAAAACTAAAATTTTAAAATCAGTTGCATAACATAATTTTCCTTAAAAATAAATTTAAAATAATAATTTTGTAAATTTTTCCACTATGTATGTAATTTTTTATCACAGTACCTGTAATATGTTAGGCAGTGGATAATCACACTTTTTGTTAAGGTAATAATTATTTATACTACCAATATTTAGTAGCAGTGTCAAGCTAATACTAGTCAAATTTAAATTTTGATATAAGTAGTTATCTTGTCTTATAAATAAATAAGCTATCATTTCTTTTCATTTTATTTAAATCAAAATACTCACCAGGAGTTTGGCTCAGTGGCTTAAGTGCCTGGCTGACAAGCAAGAGGTTGTGAGTTTGATCCCCGGTGCCACCCCCCCAAAAAAAAAATCAAAATACTCATTTGCAAAGCATGATTTAACTCATATAATTTTTTTTTTTTTTTTTTTTTTTTTTTTTTTTTTTTTTTTTTTTTTTTTTTTTTTTTTTTTTTGCGGCACCAGGGATCAAACTCACAACCTCACACCTGGCAGACAGGCGCTTAAGCCACTGAGCCAAACTCCCAGCCCTGGTTTTTTGAGGCAGGGTCACACTATGTAGCTCAGGTCGGCCTTGTGCTCGCGTTGTAGCCCGAGCCAGCCTCGAACTCACAACGTTCCTCCTACCTCAGCCTCCTGAGTGCTGGGATTAAAGGCGTGCACCACCACACCTGGCCTTAACTCATATAATTTAACAAAATTATTGTTTGTGATCTATAACACTAGAAACAAGAACCAAGAGGGCACCGAGTCCCCTGGGACCAGTGACTTTCAGGTTAGACTCTCTTAGACATCACCACCCACCCTGAGGACAACTGGTCAAAGGACAAGTCTAGCACTGTCCTCTGCACTGGTCTGATCAGTTCTGCTTATTATTAGGCTAAGCTGAGTAGTTCATTCAGGGTGGTTCTGGACATCAAGATGAATCAGGATCATTCTATAGGGGACTGCGTATGAGATCAAAGCCAGTGAATGTTGTAGAGAAATGATTGCTGAACAAGAGATTGTTATTCTTGAAATACTCCACGAGAGCCTCCTTCATTCAGAAAGTGTATGTTTTTTTGATTTTGTAGAAAAATAGAAGCCTTGATTATATTTCAGAAAGTACCTCAGGAGAAAACCTAACCTTTGCTGATATAAATCTGAACTTTAAATTTGAAACCCTGCAGAACTGTGATGACAAAACAGCCACCACTGTGGCCCCCAGGGGTGTGACAGGAACACAGTCCCCCTGCCCCTCATGTGTCAGAATGGGTCAATGTGACGAAAAGTGGTTGTCCCAGTAGCCAGAATCAGCCCTCAAGCCTAGTCCTGTAGGAAAAAAACCTGTCATGTTGTTATGGTGAGCACTCTCCGTGACAATCTGTTATTCTCCGTTTGTATTAATTATGGTTGTAGGAAAGGCTTTGCCTCACAAGTGAACCTTATCACAAAAAACAAAAGAAAAAAGCCCTGTAAAACTGTCCACATTATTATTGCTTGTCTCATTTGCTCATTCTTCAGCTTGACTTGAAGCATACCCAGTAGGTTACTGTGAGTAGACATTTCCAGAAAGTTCACCATAACTTTTAAAGTAAATGAATAAGCATTCTGCTCAGGATCCAATCGCTGAATCCCATTTTGAGTACAGATGCTCTTTGACTCAGATAGGGTTATATCCTGATACCCCCAGCATAAGCTGCAAATGCATTCAGTACAACTAACCTGCTGAACATCCTAGCAAGCACAATGCAGCACAGAGCATCAGCTGTTTTCTTCAGTGATTGACTGGCAGACTGAGAGCTGTCTGGCTTGTTCCGACAGCCCAGCATTGTGAGAGAGTATTATACCACATTATATCATTAGCCCAGGAAAAGATTGAAATTTTTAAAAGTATGATTTCCACTGAATGCTTATCTCTCTCACACCATTGTAAATTTTTAAAATCTTAAATTGAAACATCATAAGTCAATGATTGTCTGTGTACAGATGCTTGTACCACATCCTGAGACTGCATTATGATTCTTCCCTTGCAGTTGTCTCCCTTTTGTTCATGTCTAAATGAAAATGGATTATGGATAGAAACAGAACCAGAGATAATGTGGAAATGCATTTTAAATCTTCATGAAAGCAGTTGTTAATCAGAGTTACAGAGGACAAGGAGGGAACTGGCTGCCCGGCTCACACTACTTTCCCAAATTAACTTTTATTCTTCTATAAAAAGTAAATAATGTAGTGAAACAAAATTTAAATTTTGCAAAATTTAATTTTTATCAATAATGAGCAAGTCAAACTTATAAAATAAGATGCATGTGAAAACAACCCCTCAGTGGCAGTATATAAGTCTTTCTAAACTGAAGACAAGCTCTTACCTGAGAAAGAACATATTATACAAAGTGGCTAAGCTTTGCATAAAATGCCTTTTTAATGAGGGAATACCGGAATTCTCCACCAAGCATCTTTTGAGCAAAGGTTCTCAGACTTTAGTTTGCACTAGAATCATTCAGAAGGCTTGAAAATGAAGATTTCTGGGCCCTATTTCCAGAGTTTTAGGTTCAGTAGGTCTGAATGAAGCAAAAGAATTGGCTAATTTGCGACTGTTCATGTGGCTGGTCTGGGGACCACACTACAAAGGTGGAGGAGTGCTCCTGGCCAAATTCACCTCCTAACTCCTCACTTGTTCTTCCCCAGGAGAAAAGGACTAGCTAAGCTCATTGGAAGAAAACACTGGAACAGGGTCAGTTCAGCTATTTCTTTTTTTCCTTTGAGTTTAGCAAGGCAGACTTTTCCTTCTGGGAAAACAATTAGACAACTACCAAAACATGATTTTCCAAAGATATATATTACATCAGAGATTACTTAAGGCATTAATGAGGGAAATGGTAATTGGTAACGCTGGTTCCAAAGAGTATAGGAAAGATAAAAGTATTTATAATCAGCGAAAAATATATTCCTTCAAAAAAATTGCAATGTAAAGTACAGAAGTGGCTAATGCTGTGCAGTGCAATCCAACTGTAAGATTTGGGACTATCTTTTCTACTTGTTAGAAAACTATTTTTTCTTCACACAAAAATCATTTACAACATACAAGACCACAACTTAATATTTCACTTTACAGAATCTAGGCCTTAACCTATGGGAAAAGGTTTTTTTTTTTTTTTAATCTACATTTCTATGTAATGGGGCTTGGCAAACTATACCCAGTGGGCCAAGTCCAACCACCATCTGTTTGGATTCTTTTTTTTTTTTTCCTTTTTTGCTCAAATAAAATTTACAAAGATCAGGCACAATGGTGTACTTTACTCCAGGAGCCTAAGGGGTAAAGATCACAAATTCCAGGCCTACCTGGGCTATGGGATATGATCCCATTTTAAAAGCAAAATAAAATTTACTGAAACCCAGACATATTCACCCACTACTAGGGGAAATCAACATATTCCCTGGCATATGGTATGGGCTATTGATCTGGCAAATATTCCTTGCTCCATACTTGTATGTAAAACCCGTCAAATGTACTTTATTTTCAGCTAAGGCAACAATAAATCATCACTATCTTACCTCAGGACCATATTACTTCTCTAGCTTTACGTCACAATCTAATCCACAGGAACCTTGATTGTCTCCTTGTCCAGTAGAATGTCATGATGGTCCATTTTATTTACAATTTTGAGTTGATTGGACAGGATGTAAATGTAGTGGAAACTTTTCTAGACATTATTTATAAATATGATAGCTATAGATAGGAAATAAATTCCACAAAAACTCAGTCTTGCTACCTCATTAAATTTCTAAAGATCTGATTATCTGAGATATGTTGAAGTGTCTTCTCCAAAATGAAGGACAAGTTGCTGTGTCTGACCACTCTTGCTAGTAGAGAAAAGACACTAGTTAAAATTCTTTGAATATTGAGTGTGAAGTATATCTCATTTGGACTTGCTACTCTGATCATTTACTTACTAATTTGAAAATCTTCCAGTTTTGGTGAAGGCCTAGAACAAGAGAAATTCCCTCAGTATGTACAGGATCAAAAACTGATCTTGGGCTATGTGACTCACAAGATAAAATGGTGCTCAAAGTGTCTATGATAGATAGAAAGACCACATGAACCTCTGACTGACCTTAAAAGTGATTCACAGAGTACCTCCTTAAGATTTTGAAGAAAAGGCTGTACTTTCCTTTGCAAATAATTGCTGTTCTTTAAAAACAGCTTCCAACTTGCTATTTGGCCTTAGTGAGAATCTAACACCTAACCATAGGCCACAAAATTGCCATATCACTTGTTTTATTCACCTTGGTATTATCTGACCACCAATCCATAATCTGAAGCAACTACTGAAGTAAGCAGTGTGTCATCATCAAACAGAAACAGTAGATGGGAGATTGAGCTTAATCTGTTTCTGAAAGCACTGGTTGCATAAGGAAGTGTTTAAGGTGCCCACAGCCCATTTTTCTTCTCTGTTACCTCCTCTATCTCAAAATATACCTACAGTCTCATGGAGAATTGATTATGAAAGAAGAAAAAAATGAATCTGGTGAAAATTTAGTTCTGTGCAATATACTGGAACTATGTGAAGGTGGATGGCTACCTCACTATAGATCTGAAATATATACTTGAAGAAGGGTAGTGAAGGAAAACTCATCCAGGGATCAGAATATTGAGCATTACACTTCGATAGTTATTTTGCCTGAAAAGAAAAGTGACCAGAAGCATGAATCTACTCTATTCCAAAGCTTTGGCTGTATGACTCAAAGACTTGGATAAAATTCACTTGATGAGAAATTTGGGGAAGAAATATGAGGATGACTCTCTGAATTGGTACACAGTATAAAAATGCATGTGTCAAATGCTAATGTTCACCAAAAAGCATTTTAACTTGAGAAGGACTGTCTTAGTAACTTAGAATAAATGATTAATTCAGTAAACAACACTCATTCTTTTTTGTCTTGCCAACTGTCTCATGAACAAAGTGGCCATTGTGGCAGAAATATGAGTTTTCCATCTGCTATAGTCACTGCTGGGGTGCCTAATCTGCCAAAAGAAACTCAGGATAGCATCTCTCTCCAGGGGATCACACTTTTACCAAGTGGAAAATTAACTCCACACAAAACTACATCATGGATGGGACAGGGATTTGTTTTCACCAGAGGCCACATAACCTGGATATCGACTTGGCATCCCTACTTTCAGCAAAACCTTCACCTGTGGATCCAAGAAATTTTGTTTACACATCTTAGTATTTCTCAGAGCAGTGTTTCTGAATGGGGACTTCATACTATAGAAAATAAAGTGTGATAATTGACCCAAATCTATGGAATTCACTCATCTCTCCCATTTCCCATCACTCTGAAATATCTTCCCTGTTACAATGGTGGCATGACCTTTTAAAGTCTCAGTAACAATACCAGTTGAGTGAAAACACTTCAAAGAGACTTGAGTCCATTCCTTTAGGATATATTTTAAAATAACAACTAGCAAATCAGCAATCTGCAAAGGAAAACAGGTATTTCTTCCAGAAGAAGAATTCATGAGTAAAGATAGAAATAGAGATGCCACCTTTCATTATTACTCCAAATTATCTAGCAAAAAAGTATGTTTCTCATTCCTGAACCATTGTGCTTTATTTATCTGAAAGTGTTAGTTTTTAATAGCTTCCATTGGATATCACAGTACCTTTATTACCCCTAACTTTGTGACCATAACTGTAAGAATGATTAATTCTAACTATCTTGAAGAAATTAGGTTGAATATGTACAGTGAGTAAAGTATGAATGAAATTCAGAATATTTATGTCGACGTATTCACTACTGTTTCTTCTTCTCTTCTATTTCTATCATCTAACAAAAGAAAGAAATGTTAACAGTAAGGAAACCTAAATATAAGTTTTAAGTTGTAATCATCAAAGGAAAAATGTTATTCTATTAAATGATGGATTAAAAAAAGCTGCATCAGCTTAGACTCTTTATTTGAAAATTTTATTGAAAATGGCTAAAATAGGTACATGAAAATGCCAGGTTGCAAGGGACAGAGTGTGGTGGGTTTACACTGTGCCAATTTACATAATCCTACCACAGTTCTCTTATCTGCATGGCTTCAGGTTATCATGGACCACAAAAATATTATGCATAGGGATTCAAAAGCAGAACTGAAGAAGCAACCACATCCAGTTGCAGATCAAAAGGCCAATACTGGCACTGGTGCTTGGACTCCAACCTATTGCCCATTGCCATTGCCATTATCTGACTCGCCTTGTTGGTGTGGAGTAGCAGCCAGGTTCAGAGTCTCTCCAGGTCCCACCTGGTCTCTTTCTGCTTCTCTAAATCCTGGCCAGATGCTTGTTTAACTCTATGATGAAGTCTACCAGGTTTTGTTCAAGTCACCTTTATCACCAAAACTGAAGATTTTGTTCAGTGAAATGTTTTCCTGATTGAATTCATATGTCAGAGAGGGAAAAATATTTTGAGATAGATGAAGGAATTAAAACATAGCAAGTTATGAAACTTAGGTCAAGAAATTTTTCTTCTTCTGGTCAGCAAACAACAAGATGAATTAGAGCATTTTTATCCTGAAGACTAAAGTGACTGAGACTGGAGAAGTTACCCACAGGAAAAAAACAGGAAAAAGAATTGCTGAGAAAGTGGACCATAAATGTTCTCACCACAAAAAGAAATGCTACGTGAGGTGATGATATGTTAATTCACTTAACTGTAGCAATCATTCGATAATATAAATTTATTAAAATATCAAATCTAACATTATATACAAGACAGAGATACAATTTCTCCTAGTCAGATATACCAGTAAAGCTGGATACATTTTTTTTTAAAGTGAAAAAATAAGCCCTGCAAAACAAGAAAGGAAACAATCTTTTCTGAGAAGCAAAGTCAAGGACAGCTTGCTAAGACTTGACATGCAGAAAACTGAGTTCAGAAGTAGAATACACATATCTCAGTCGCTCTTCTCATTGTTAGGATAAACTATCCAACCCCCGAAGTTAAAGAAGTAAGGGTTTATTAAGTTCACAGTTTGTAGAGCTTTCAGTGCATAATCAGCTGCCTCCAAGTCAGGGTGACATGGCAGGCAGAAGGTAACAAAGCAACAAGGGACGACCACAGTTCTTTCTATTCCTTATATCCTATCCAGGCTACTTAGGGTGAGTAGCACTCACACCCTTAATTCTAGTGCATTTGATTTTAACATTTCACCATGAATCAAATCTAGCATCGCATACTCTAGATTCAGTCAGCTGTGAGAAAGCGCCCCCTGTACTGTATAAGGCTTTGGGGAGACATCTAAATCTAAACCATAACAACACATTCTTCATGATTGGAACTATTTTAATAACAACTGCCATTAACTGAACAAGGGACAGTGAATGACTCAGCCCTTCTGCAAATTCAAATTTTCATCCAGGAAATGAGGTGCCAACTCTGATGTGGTTTAGTTATGTTCACATTTGCAAAGTGCTTAACAGAATATTTGGCACATAACAAAACACCATACTAAACAAATGTTATAGGGCAGGGATTTAACTCAGTGGCATAAGTGCCTGCCTGGCAGGAGCAGGGTTGTGAGTTCGATCCCTGGTACAATAAAGAAAGAAAGAAAGAAAGAAAGAAAGAAAGAAAGAAAGAAAGAAAGAAAGAAAGAAAGAAAGAAAGAAGGAGAGAAAAAGAAAGAAAGAAAGAAAGAAAGAAAGAAAGAAAGAAAGAAAGAAAGAAAGAAAGAAAAACAAGTGTTATAATGCTAATTGTATTAAATATTTTGATACTTGTGAGAATTTACAATAGGCCTGGAGCAAATCAAATGATACCTCCTTGTCAGATGCCTTTCAGTGATTCAATTGACAAGTATTTTTCAAACACCTAATTGGCTTAAGGTAGTGCACTCAGTCTGGGAATAGAGTGATGAAGAGAACTGACAGGCAAATATGACCTTATGGCAATGACATTCCTCTTATCCTATGCTATATGTATTTTATCAGAATGTTGATACAGTAGAGTATTCACCATGTTTCTATATAAATTTTGTTTAAATAATTATTTTCCTCACTGAAGTTCTTTAAGCAGCTAAAATATATGCCTTATTGTTTTTACTTTCATAAAAAGAATAGGTAATCAAGAATTGCTGCTTGAAGAAAGAAGGAAAAAGAAACAAGAGAGGGAAGTAAGGAAGAAGAGAAGAAAGAAAGTAGGAAGAGAAGAAAAATATTAAGATGGATGAGCATTAATTGTGGACTCCAACCACTTGAGCTCAAATCCCAGATACTACTTAGTATCACCTTAAGGTGAGTTCTGTAACCTCTCCAATCCCCGTGTCATTAGCTTCTAAAAAGGATACAATAACACCACCCAGTTCAATGAAGTTTCATGTAGACTTGAAGAGCTAATGGTTGAAAAGTATATTGCATGATATACGACACATAATGATCTCATTATGTAATATATTGCTATTATAAATTCATGAGCAAAATAAGCCAAAAATTTTCTGAAAATGATGGTACAATTCAACAAGTGTAAATGGTCTTGAAATTCCTTGATGCGTGTATCTGTGTGTCAAAGTGTTCCTATGATTTGGAGTGACCAGAGCAAATAAAACTGAGAGCAAAATATGCAGTCTACCTAACTTACTCCAAATCATTTTAATGCAATGTGAACAAAAAGACTGCAGTCTGGGTCTCTGCCATATTGTGATACAGATGAATTGCAGCAAAGTCGATGAATCAAATACAATTTAGTCCAGCTCAACTAGATCCAGCTGGAGGCTGTTTCTGCACATGAAGCAGAAAAACCATTATAGACCATAATTTCTGCTCAGATCAGTCAGTCTCAGTCATTCTACTTGGCAGGCAATTGGTCTGACTAAAATGACTCTGTGTGAATGATTCTTCAATGGCGGAGAAAGCACAACCTTTAACCTGTCATAAAGCAGGGTCGGTACATTCTTCTTAACTCAATAGAGGACGGTTATTAGGCATTGAAGCTGGAATATCTCCTTCTACATTTCTAGCTGAGCCTCTCAGAAATCCACAGGAACGCTACTGCATGAAGGCTGAAGGGGACCTTGTTTCTCTTTGAAATTATCTTGTGGGTCCACTAATGATGCTAGGGAGTGTAAATAACTGAAAATCACTGTAAATCATATTTTCTGCTCTGCCTCCTGTAGGGTCCCCAAAGATAGATATGCAACTGGAGAATGATACAGACTAAAAGCTTTCCTTCTTGTGTGTATGCTTCTCAAAGGCAGAGGCCTCATAACATTCAAATTGTACCTCCAGTATTATATGTCTAAATGTTTCATTTCACAAATATACAATCAGCTCCAGGAAAGCATCCCACACTATACAAGGAACTAAGAACAAAGTAATGAATAATACAGACAATTGTCTTGTCTTCATGGAGTTAACATGTTACTAGGAAAATTACCTGTGTATTTGGATGTATGCATTTTCTGAGAGAAATAAGAACTATGAAAAATATTTTAATAGTCCATTTATTTTTTTGGCTAAATATAATAGTACTTCTTTAACTTTTCACATAATTTTCCAAGAAAAAAAGGAGAGATAGTATTTGTATCAGCAGATGCTGGAATAAAGTAGTAAAGATAATGGTATACTTTTACGTATAATGACTGACTTGTGACCTCAGTTTACCCTGGTTGTGAATGAATGCCTTCAAAGCTGAGGAAATACCTGGGATGTCCACCTCAGCCTCTGGGAAGATCACATTAAATGCTTTAAATAATCCCTAGTCACACCATCAGTGGGATTGGATTCAATTAGGGCGCAATCTGGTAGTACAGCAAGCAGTTATATCCAGTCTTAAGTAATCAGACATTCAACCCCTGCTTCCAAGTCCCTCACCAGGTATTTGATTCTATGCCATCATTTTGGGCTGGTGTTCTTGTTTATAGTAAAATCAGACTCTATATTTTACCCATAGACAAATATTCCATGTCATTTTCTGCAGTTCTTTTACCCAAGTCATACCTGCTTTTTATTTAGGATGGTGAGATTTGGACAGTGAACCACGCAGAATGGTTGCCTCCTTTTTCCTAGCTTATTTATCTGTCCCTGTAGCTCTCTATCAAAGTCACAAACATCGTGGATCTGCCTATTTAGCATGCAACAAATGGTGTGAAAAGCCAAGAGTTTTGTACTTAAGGGTAAAGTCTACATTTGGTGCCCTGGGTTACAAGGTGAAATTTTATTCTTAAAAATGACACAGGTCGAGACTACCATTGGATACAGATTTAGAGGAAACTCATTCTGCAAAAAGTTGTAAGGCCCTTTAAAGAGACCAGTAACAACTAAAGGACCTCAGCCAAAGAAGAATAGCCACTTATTAAAAAGAATAGGTGCAACAGATTGCAATATGACTGCAAATTTGTCTCATCTGAATAAATACTCTTTCACTTTGTGATTGAAGGTCCTCTCTATTCATTAAATAAGGGTTTGGTCTTGTACTTTTCTTTAATACATGGAGCAATGGCAAACATGCAAGAAACAGAAATTTAAAAATCTCTTCTACATTGGCATTAACCTGTCATGTACCCTTTCAGAATCCAGCAATCACTATGATTAACCTGATAAACAAGGGCAGACGTATGCCCCGTAGCTCTAGCTAATTTCCATATGATCAGTTATTCCAGTAACTACCAACTGACCACACATACACTAGTGAATCTAGTTGACAGCAACAGATTATCCACTGACCTGAAAGGAGTAAAGGATTAATTTAACTCCTAGTTTTGGTGACAGGGGATTCAATTCATGAATATCTGGCTACAAGGCAGGAACATCATGACCACTGGGCATGGTGGACCAGATATTTAGTTCATGGTAGCCAGGAAGCTGATCAGGGAAATAGCACCAGGGAGGATGGTGTCAACGACCATATACTGTGTAGTATCCAAAGGTATGCCTCCAGGAGCCATCCAGACATGTGCAGAAGTATGTTCTACCAACCCCACGAGTGAATCACAAAGCCAATCAAGTTTACACCCTACCATAACACCACAGATTCCACTGCTAGCCCACACAATGTTTACTATAAATGTCTGTCACTTTGAGTCACTACATTTTGAGGACATTTATTATTCAACAGAAGATCATTAGTATAGAACACGTTACCTAGAAATAGCATCATTCTTTACCAAGCATGTTAACTAAATCATATTTCATTGGCTCTGGGACTAAACTGCAAAAAAGTATTAATGAAAACTGGAGAAGTATTAATGAAACAGTGGAGGCTGAAACATGGTGAGGAAATAGCCATAGGACATTGGGAAAATGAGAATTAATGTTATGCATCTGTGAAATAACTGGCAAAAACATTGTCTATCATAGCTTGGAAAATCAAAAAAGTATCTAATGCAATTCTTGAACTAGCAAAGAGATGAGTTAGAGAGAATACAAAGGCAAACTATAAAAAACCTGTCCAATTTTCAAGCAGAATTGAGAAAAATATAGAAAAGCAAGTCTTGTTAGACTGGAAAATAAAACTTTCCTCATCACCAGTCTCCCCAGAAATGTTAGAGAGCAGTAATAGTTATGTGCTTCTTGTTTTTCCCATTTTGAATAAAACTTTTTATTGCAATTATATTGTCCTTGTATCATTGTAATATGTTAGTTGAGTAAGAGCAAATAACTAATATTTTTACATAATCGGTACCTGGATCAATAGAAACCACATCCAAGAAATCACATTTGGATATGTCAAAAATTACAAGATCAAGATTATAGACTTTCAAGCTTAGCACCATAATTGGAAGAATCTTTTAAATTTCCTAGATGGAAATGAGTATATTCCATATCTGGGACTACTATGAATATTTATAATCAGTGTAGCTAAGGGATGTCTACAAAAAAATGTAAAAGGAGCCATACATTTTTTTCTCCTTACTTCTAAACTGTTTCAACATGAAATTACAGATTCTACCACCAAGAGAGTCTATGCATTCACTCTTAGAAACTGAGCTGGTAAAGCAGCTTGTTTCAACTATTGGAACTTTATTAATAAACATATAACATGAGTCTTTTAAAAACTGCATATTAGAGCTTGTTCTATTGTGGCACTTAGACCCCAAAGACCAAGATGCAACAGCCTGCAGAAGGGTGAAATTCTACATGGACTAGAATTGAGGTGTCCATTCAATGGTATTTCAGGTACCTGCCATAAGGCAGCCACATGCCAAACAAGTTAACAAGAACAATAAATACCAGCTGAATTCAGACACATTAGTGAGTCTGAATAAGAGCAGGAGACTACTATTCAGCTCGTTGTCAGCTTTCAGAACTGTAACTCAATAAAGCTTGTTTTAAGTCACTAAGTTTATGGGTTATTTGTTACACAGCAGCAGCTAACAAATAATATAAAAGGGCATTTGGAGCAACATTGGCACCAGGGCTTGTCCTTGGGTTCCACATATTTTTTCCTTGATTTTGTTTTGTTTTTATTTTATTAGTTTTTGTTGTTGTTGTTGTTGTTTTGGTACTGGCGTTTGAACTCACAACCTTGCACCTTCCAGGCGGGTGCTTCTGCCACTGAGCTAAATCCCCAGCCCTTTGTTTTTATTTTAAAGAGAAAAAAATAAAAATAAAATAAAACAGAGTTTCAAGACAGGTTAGTGGGAGACTTACAATAATTAATACATTGCATATTATTGCCTTCATAGTAGTTATTCATTGCACAAGATATCGGAATGGTACCTTGTCCAAACAATATTACCACAAACCTTTCTTTCAATGAACTAAGAGAAACTAGCTATATAACTATCTAAAAAAGGAAATGCGAAACAAAATTTTTCTGAGCATAGCAGTATGGAGGATGAAAGTATTTGAGAATTAGAGAACTTCATGCAGTTACAAAAGAATTGGTTAAGAGGAAGATGTGGAAGCTTAGGAAGACAGGTGACAACTGAGGAAGCAAGCACATGAAGAACATAGAGTTGAGATGCTGTAAATCATAAGCATACTAAGTCCCTGGAACAGACATTTTTGTCACATATTCAAAAGATAACACTAAAGAAGAATTTAATTATCCTGAATTATTCGGATGAATCTGAGACAAGCATGTATGATAGAACCAGATTTTTTTTAATTATAGGGAAATTTTGGGGAGCACACACATGTACGTACGCACACACACACACACACACACACTTGCATGACACTGAGCCGAGCCACTGCCACCCTATGATACCTGCGGTTGTCCCCTGTATGGAGCCTAGTTCTGTACAAGACTGCCCATCTTGTAATATGGGGCCACGTCTCATCTTCATGGACAATAATTTAAACTGGAATCATATCCATACAAAACCAAAACAACATATTATATCAATCAACAGTATAAGCTGCCAATTAACATTCACATAGTCAAACAAGTTGCTCAGTATGATGTATATGTAACCTCAATTAATTGACTGAATTACTATTTTGTTATATAAAAATGTTAATGAGTTAATTTTAAAATCTGATTTATCAGTTTAAGGCCATGTAAATTATGTAGTGTTCTATTAGATTTTAATTTTTCAGATCATTTTCTTTATTAGTACATGTTGGCACACCTAATGATCACACTTAAATAGTATTTTTATTAAAGGAACAATTACAAGGGATTTTTAAAAATGGTATCTAACCTATTAAAGTATGATTGTTTAATAAAATTCAAATTCATATGCAGATTGTGCATGAGACATAGCTGCTTTAGTCAGAGTAAGTGAATACTATTTCTAGCCGAAGTATCTTAAACAGCAGCGTTTACCCTGAGGTACACAAAAACTGGTGTAAGCTGAGTGTCTTTCCCACTGCCTTTCTCTAAGAGATGACTCAGGCTATTATTCAAGCACCACCCTTTCAGGAAATGACCTGGGGAGTCTCTGCCAAGGGATGAGACATTCGGGGCATTCTTGCCCTTCAGATCCTCAGCTAGAAGCAAGATGCATTAACTTCACTCAAAATTTACTTTCTTGAACTCACCATAAGACTCTGTGTACCAGTAAAGGATTTGGAAGGCAGATAAACCCAGTGTTCTCAGGAAAGACCAGCGGCCCAGATATGAAAAGCATTAGTACGCTCTACCAAGGTTTCCTCTGTAAATATTGAAATAACATTTCTTTTCTGCATATCAATTATTCCTCTGATTTCCCTGTCTTATAATAATTGAACACAGAAGCATTTGTTTCCTCTTTTTAACATGAAAGATAAAATTAGTTGACAAGTTTCATGATTGTACTTTATTCTACAAATTATATGGTTTAAATATAATGGCAGTGCTTCAAAACACAGTTTGGTACATGCCAGTAATACTTTTTAATGACTCAGAAAGAATATAATAATCTGCTGTGATCAAAATTAATCTGCCATAAAGAGTACAGAAATACCAAATGACTTACTTGTGGAAACAAACCCAAATTAACTGCTTCATTTTTTGCATCATACAATGCACTCTTTAACACTGCCCTTATTTTGTATAGACACCTAGCAAAAGTATAGTCTCAGGCACACTAAAACTGGTGTAAGTCAAGTGTCTTTCCCAAGCTGCTTTTCTCTAAAAGACAGCTCAGGCTGTTACTCAAGAACCACCCTTTGAGTAAATGGCCTGGGGAGTCGCTGCCAAGCAGAATGAGACATTGGAATGGGGACATTAGAATTTTTGGCTTAATTTACATGAAAACTATAAATGCTTTAGTCACTTTCCTGTCACTGTGACAAAATACCCGACACCAGCAGCATAGAGGAAGAGAGATTTATTTTGAAAAGCTCATGGTTTGAGAGCATTCAGTCTATGACTAGCTGGCTCCCAGGGCAGAAAGGACACAGTGGAAAGAATAGGGAGGCACTGTTAGCTCTGAATTCATATGTGGATTAACATCATTCCCATGATTCAGTCACCTTTCAAAGGCATTTCAAAGGTGAAGAAACAGAAATTTGGAAGAATTTTTGCCATTTTTAAATCAAACACACAGTGCATGTGTTATTTTGTCATTATTTCTGTTCTATTCAACTCTTAGGGCAATGGGTTCTACAGTACAATTATTTTATTTTAGACAGAACTTAGTAAGGTAGTGAAAGGACAGACACCAAAGGATATAGCTCACTAACCCCCTTGGCATAGGATGGTCTTCTGTATTCATCATCAAAAACAAGTGTGAATGTTTAAATACACTTCCTACTCTTCTATAATACCTACCTTAACATATAATCTAATTTGTGAAGATATACTATTTCTTAATCTAGTCATTAGTTAAGAACTACAAATAAAATACCGAATGATTTCGAACTGTGGTTGCTAATACTCATTATTATTATTTTTTAGCTATAACCTATAAGTAATATGCTAGTAAATTATTTCCCAACCATTTGGGCCAAAGAATAGATTAGCGCCTATATGAGATTTTCCAGAGATTATAAGAGATTCGTTTACGTTTACAATCCAACAATTTTCCTATTATAAACAATAATAAACACAAAATAATAAGCACAAAAGCACTGAAAAAACAAAACTATCATTTAAATAGGCAGTGTGGATGAAGACAGACATAGAGTTGAAGCTAGAGAATAAAGTGATAATAAACAAATAACAAATGGTAAACATACATTTTGAAAGAAATTTGACATGAGGCTATTGTTACCCATCTTAGTCACTTTCTCACTACAAACACACAATATTCAATACCCTCTTAAAGAAGAAGAGGTTTATTTTGGCTCACAGTGTCAGAAGTTTCAGTCCATGGATGGCAGGCTCAAACACAGAAACAGAATGGTGAAAGGGCCTACCACAGAGGAAAGCTGTTCAGGTCATGGCATCCAGGAAGCAGAGAGTGAAGGGAGGAGCCAGGGAGAAAGATAGACTCTTTCAGTTTTTCATAATCCACCTCCAGCCAGGCCCTCCTCTTAAAAGCACTGTTAGCTCTGAATTCATATGTGGATTAACATCATTCCCATGATTCAATCACCTTTCAAAAGCCCCACATCTGAATACGTGAGGCCATTGGGGGACATTTTGAGTCTAAACCATAACACTATCATAAATGAAAAATTATTTATAGCCATGTAGAAATTGCTTGAACAGACATTTGAAATTTGTATTGTAATCTTAAAAGTTTTAATCCAGATACTTTCTGGAATCTTCTTCAAATGGCATTTTCCCAATTACTGAATAAATAGGAATTTGGGTGAAATTATAGAACCAATATGGGTGAAGTTGTATGATTAAAGTTACATCTATATTTTAATACTAATGTTTATGGAGTTGCATAAGAAAATAATAAATCTGTTTCTATTTTCTCAAGTGTTTCCTTAAATGAAAATTTGTATAACTATTGTGAATACACAGAATATGTTGATGCTCAAGATTTAAACCTTCACTTTAGCAATTATTTTCTGGAGTTAATACCATCAAAATCCCAGGGGATTTTTATCCTCATCTCTAACTCCCTGAAACTCATACCAGGGTAGAACAAAAGAAAATAAGTCTATTTTTATTTTACTTTCATGTGTAGGCAAAAGCATTTGGATTGCTCTTATCTAGAGAATTTTCCAACACCAATCCTAATTCCCGTAAATTATCTCCATCATGGATCTTCAAGTTGATTGTGTGTTGGCTGCCAGTCAGCTGGCTTTAGCTGAGTTTGACTTCACATTAGATCTTCTCATGACAGAGAAAAGAAGCTCAAAAGCTAGTGCACTCTTGCAATAGATCTTAAATTCTCCTCTCGACTACTAGTACATTATCACTTCTGCCTATGTGTATCAGTCGATGCATGTCACCTGACACTCCTGAAAGAATAGGATAAAGAAGTATAATCTCCTTATAAGACAGCTAGAAGGGCATAGAAGAAAGGAAGAACTGTGAACAAATAATGCCATTTTAAACAAGTAATAATAAATTCCTTTGTCTTTTATCTACATACCTTCATAAATAAAATGATCAGTCAAGTCTCCCAAATCTGGCTATTCATCAGAATATTCATCAGGTTTTAAAAATATAGAATTGATCATAGTGTTTCAGAAATTTATCAGATGAAAATTTGGGGAGAAACTGCTGAACTTTTTTTAACTGCACCTACATGACTTTAAAGCACAGTTAGAATCTTCTGGTCTATATCATGCACTTCAGCATATGCTATTAACCACATTCTTGCACAATGGTTTAAAAATTATCCCTACCTACGTTAGATGTCACTTATCTAGCTTTTATTTATTTGATATATATGCTCTTAAGTCAAAAAGTCTAAAATAAATATTCTAAAACTGCCCTATAGATAGTAAAAATAAATTACAAAGGCAAACTCTGTAGCAAAAAAAAAAAAGCTAAAATTATAGGGCATACTTAATACCCTGAGCATATTATTCATTATCTTAAAATTGCAGAAAGGTAAAAAAATAGGAAAAATATGTATGACTCCAGAAACTAGAGAAAATTAAAGTCAAATGCAAAATATTAAAATTAGAATGGCATTAGACCTCTCCAAATTAACACTAAAAATTTGAAAGATTTATACAAAAGGCTATGCATACTGGATTTGAATCAAAAAATGTAATCAGTGATTATGTAAGGATACTATTGGCCACAGCTATACACCTTTCATTTTTAGTAAACAAACTCCTCAAATAATTTTCTATCCATGCAGTTTACATTTTGCAATCTTCTATTTTCTAGAGACATTGTTCCCATTGGGGTTCTTGCCTTCATTATGCTATCAAAACTGCCCCATATTCAGGTCACAAATATTTTTCCTATCAATAAATCCAAAGAATGTTTTCAGTTTTCTTCTTTTTCATGCTTTCCATAGACATGAACATTGTTGACCACACTCTCCTGGAAGTTTCTCCTTCCTATGATCCTGCCACACAGTATGCATCTAAATTTCTTTCTTTCACTCTGGTTGCTTCAAGTCTCCTCTGTTGATTGCTCATTTTATTTTTTTTTACCCAAGCAATAAAGGTGACAAGTAAAGTTTAAAGCCTGAAAGTTCTTCTTTCTCACTCTGTATATTTTCCCTGGTAATGTAATCCAGGGCCATCACTATACGAAGGCAACTCACAAATTACATCTCTAATCAAAAACTATCATCTGAGTTCCAAGCCTGTGTGACCAATCTGCTAACTGGCATCTTTTCTCAAATATTTTAAAAATACTTCAGTCTAAGAAGATATCATTGGAAATGTGCCCTTCTAAAAGCCAGATCTACTTCCATGAAGGATCTCATTGTATGTTCAAATATGTGAGGTGTAGAACTAAGAAGCATGTTGTTTACCCTCTGATTAGCTCTTGTCACTAATTTTTTCTAAATCCTTCCTGTATTTGTTCACTTCCCCTCGTGTCCAGTCACACTGCTTCACTCAGGCTATTGTTATCTATTAAGAGGAGTTCGATAGCCCAAAACTGGCAATACTGCACCCAGCCTAGGCCATCAGTAGTTCATTCTCATCCTGCATCCAGAGAGTCCTTTGAGTTCTTTAAATACTTTCATTGCTCTAAAGCCAAAGTCTAAAATGCTTATCAGCTGCCTACAGGGCCACGCGTAAGCTAGTTCTGTTAATCCTTCCAACGGAATTGTGAACCAGTCTTCCCCTTATTAAATACAGAAACATTGACCTATTTTTCTCACCAAAGGACTCATGAACTATCTTTCCACAAATCTTCGTACACCCTGTTCTCTTCTGAAAATGACCTTCGTTTCCTCACTGAATTTACTGTTAGATGAACTTCTCTGATCTCTCTCTCTCTCTCTCTCTTTTCTTTTCTTTGTTTCTTGCTTGCTTGCTTGCTTGTTTTATTTTATTTTATTTTATTTTATTTTATTTTATTTTGATGTTGATGTGAACCCAGGGCTAAGCATGTGCTCTACCACTAGGTTACACTCTCATCCCCTTTCCTGAATTTTTAATTTACTCAAATTTTCTGGTTATATCTTCACAGAATCTGGTCTATTTCCTTTATAATATTTAAAAGAATTTCTCTGTTTGTTTATCTTGTAGTTCTTTGATTATGATTATTTCTTCCACTAGAGCTTATTAATTATATCAGTGCAATAAGTATGCCTGCATTAGTTTTCTATTTTATCTCAGGTAACTAGCACAATGTCTGCCAAGTAGTAGATAGACACTCAATGTATATTCAAAATGGAAAAAGAGAATGCATGAGTTATAGAAAGTTATATAACTCTAAAAGCCTAAAAACTAGATGTCCAACTGTTACATGTTGCAGCTGCAAAATATTTATGATGTTTTAGAACAGTGCTGCACTGGGGTTTTCCACAGAAAGAGGAGAATGTGTATATATTTGTAAGAGGGAATTTATTGGGTTGGCTTACACAAGCAGAGACTCGGTAGCCCACAGATGGCTACATGCAGGCTGGGGTGTCCAAGAAGCTGAAAGCCTTAGAACAACAGGGACCAGTAATGCAGTGCCACGTAGAGGCTAAAGAACTAGAAACTTCCTATGGAACCACTGATCCAAAGTCTGTGTCCAAAGGTGGATGAAGATAGAGTATGAGGTCTACAGGTGACAGCAGTAGCAGAAAACACACCAGCCAAAAAAGTGTCAAATGTGAGGAGTTTACCCCTTCTGTTCTTTCATGTCATCTATATCCTCAGCCTATTAGATGGTGCTGCCGTTTTCAGTGCAGATCGACCCCTCTCAGTGTGCTCCCTCGCAGCCAGGTCTCCCTAGAAATAACTTCACAGACCAAGCCCAGAAATACCCTTGACTAATTCTCTAGGTGTCCCTCAACCCAGTCAAGCGAACAACCAAAATGAGCCCTCTTAAATGCTTTGGAATGCTTTTAATCAAACAAAGGTAAAACTAATTTAGTGAATACCTGAAATTGATTTAATAGGAGAACAAGGTCAATATCAACTGAATCATTTTAAATTTTCTGACTAATCAAGTACACTGAACAAAAACACATCATTTTCACCAGTACCAACAATTTGTTATGTATTAAACCAATTCTAAACCAGGAACATAATAAGACTTCTTCTGATATCCTAGAAGATATTCAGCATTTATAGTTTGTACAAGAAAAAGAAAAAATAAACTACATAGCATGATGAAAAGAAAGTCTGATGGCCTGAAAACCTAAAAATTAATTTGAAGTCTGCCTTTAACTAAGAGTTTTTCACTGCATTTTTCCTTTTTCTTCTGATCAGTTTACAAAATGAGCCAATTCATATCTCTATGTCCTGCCAACTTCAATGATGTATGAATAAACAGTCACTTTCTTGCTGGTGCTGGGAAGTCTACTGAGGGTCCTGACCCTCTGGAGCTCTACCAAATCAACTGCTTAGAAATTGCTTCATGATACAAATGATTTATGCTAACATCATTTCAAGTGAGAGGACATGTCAGAGTCTATTCCTTTAGTTTAGTTTAGCTTAGTTTTGCTTTTAATGTTAGTAGTCCAATCATATGATTGTAGTTTAAGGGGAATGATCCTACTTCCAAAACAATGCCTTTGCCTCCTGGTTTGAATCTCAATAAGTAACTTTAATTTTTATTTTAGAATTTCCAGTTAAGATACTACTGTAAAGTCACCCTTCAATATTTCTTGCAATACAGATATAGAGCATTGCTATATAAAACACAAAAGGAAAGTTTTTTTAATAGCCATGTTCAAACAAAAGGCAAATGTCTATTTACTAGTGGCAAAAACAGTGAAACATTAAAAGTAGGATTGAACCTATGAGGCTACTGGATTCAAGGTCTGGAGATATACTTTTTAAAATCTAGAGTTTTGATTGTTTAAGGAAAAGGTCAGAGTTACTCAATGCAGCTCGGAGTTAGATACAGTTTGGGGAGGCCCGTAATGAAGGAGGTAAGAGAACACAGCATCAGATCACAGGCCTGATGCCTCTGACTCATTGATTGAATCCACCTTATATCCCTGGTCACCTTGGCTTGAGAGCCCTAGACCGCAGATGAAGATTCAATAATTTTGTGGGACCACTGACAACTGCAGACTCTATGGTAGACAAGGAACAAAATTAAATTCAGAAGATAAACAATATCAGATCGTATTTGAAGTAACTTTATATGTGCTTATGATTTTCAAAGAGGTAAGTCAAGGAATAACATCTCTGAGTAGAGCAAACATATCAAGACAAAACTGGCTTAAAGGAAGAACAGACAATATATAAGAAAATATTGGAAATGTTAAGCATAAAGATATTTGTTTGAAAAACAAGTCGAAATGATAAATTTTAGGTAAAACTCAAAAGAGAATTAGTAAATTGCATCAACACTTTTGACAGAATTTGAGTAGTAGAAAACAATATTGTCTTTCTTACTTTATTTTATTAGCTGTTTAAGACTAGAAATGTTCCATTCATTCATACAACAACTATTTGTTGACTATTTCAGGTTTTATGCAGCTACCTCAAAATGAACTTTTCTAAGCATTTTCTCTTTGCCTTAAAAGATGAGATCTGGAAGCAAAATTTCCTTTGCTGATTAACCTCATTTAAAAACAGGTGTCTGAAATATTATTATTGGTGTATCATACTAAGTTCAATTCACAATCCCTAAATTGATAGTATTTATCTTACAGTATGGAGAGGTCTCTTAACTTTTAGTCCTGCTTCATGAAATGTTTATCTAAATATCCAAATAAAGTGGAAGACTAGGGGAATAAATAATACCAACTTTTTTATACAAATGCCAAAAGCCTTACAGGGAGAATTTTCTCAGTATTTGAGCTTTTTTTTTATATTTTCAAATTTTATTAACATATTAACAAGACATATTAATAGGATTCAGTACAACATTTCTATACATGCACAAAGTGTGCATTGACCATATCCAGCTACTGTTCTTTCACCTTCTTCACCCAACGCTACTTTAGCATCCTACTCAAGCCATGGTAATGACTAGCTGTACTAGACAGCTTTCCTGTCTCTGAGACACAATACACAACACAACATCCAGTTTAAAGGAGAAGAGGTTCAATTTGTTTCATGTTTTCAGGGGATTCAGTCCATCACCAAATGGCTCCAAAAGAAAAAAAATCATGAAAGAAGCGTGTGGCAGAGAAAAGATGCTTAGTTCATGTTGCCCAAAATGCAGAGTAGGGAAACCATGCCACAGTGCAAGGGTCCAAGGATTTTACACAGGACCTAAAATCATTTCCCCATGACCCACCCACACCCAGGCAGAAGTGTGCTTTACTAATCCCCTCAGTGGCTTCAAAGTCAATCAAGTTGACACAATTATGTTTAACACTCATATTATTATACTTTCAAGGTGATGTTTTTAGTTTCCTCATGCAGGAGAGAATATGATACAATTGTCTTTCTCACATATGAAAGATATAATACGCAGGCAAGGAGCACCTCAGGTTCAGCTGTTCTGCTTGCCCAGAACTTCTTATTGTTTAAGGTGATCAAGAGGCTTAAGATCAGTATAATGTTCATGTCTGACCTTCCAGGGCACTTTTTCCCAGTTTCTTTATTTGTAATTCCTTAGCTGTATGATTCATATGCTTTCATTGTGGCTGTAAACATAACCTGTTCACATCATTCCCCAACTTACTATCATCATTTAAAATTGTAGCGCCATCTCCGACCTGGAAAGTGCACAATAGTTCTCTGCGTCATTCCTGACAAGAAGGTTTAGAAGATGACTACTACCCAAATACCTTCACTGAGTCAATATACTGTGGTCATTTTGAAGTTTAATTTCTCTTCTAAGGAATATTCACATATCTTCTGTTATAGAAAGTAATTGTCATCCCAGAGATAAGTAAACACAAGCAATAGGAATAGAATTAGAACCACAGAAAGGCTGATCTTCCTCTTATTCCATAAAATTTTCTTGTAAGTTCTGGCCCAAATAGACAGCTTGGGGAGGTGATATTATCTTTTGGTAGAAATTTCAAATGCAAAATGACAAAATAAAGGATAAAGAGGTCAGATCATATGTAAGACAGACCTAGGTTGTGATATATGAAAGAGGTATCTTCATTATTGAAATTAATGTTCCCACATTGTTGGTAAGAAAAATGAGGTTCAGTGTCATGGTCAAATAATACATCCAAAAAGTAATGAGCCCTGGATTCAAACACAGGTCATTTCTTAAATCTAATGTTTTTACACTTAATCACTGCTATTTTCTCCCCAAGAGAAGATACCGAAACTCACAGCTAAGACTAAGGTAATAGTTAATAACATTAGAAGATATATCAGAGAGATTTGTAGAAACTGAAAGTATTTGAATTTGTACAGAGATGATAAATAAAAAAAGTTTAGGCTTAATTTCCATATACATATTAGCTTAGGGTAGCCATGAAGATAAAATATAAATCAGGAAATTGTGGTGTTAACATGGGTAAGGAAGATGGAGTTTTAAAGAACAGCAGTCAGTGAGGAGATGAAATTAACAAATGAATTGGGAAGGAATCTAACCATGGACAAGAGAAAGAAGCAGTGTGAAGCACCCAACTAAAATAGGAAGGCACAAACTAGAAATGGCTTATGTCTATGATTTTGTGGTTTTTTCGAACAGTGTTTAGCAGTTGAATGGGAAATTTCAGAGAATTCACAGTGCAAGGATAGATAAAGCTGTTGACACACAAGAAACAGTGCTAAATTCTGGACCATACCTATTAATGAAGCACTGTGTAAGCCAAAATAGAATTCATACACAAAATGGGGATGCCGGGAGGGAGATGGAAACTACTAAGATCAAAATATCCTTATGAGTTTTGAGGATATAAGAAGTTCAGATCATGTGTAGAATGTAAGAATTTAAAATACCAGATATGGAGAAATACTAGGTGTTGATAAAACTAGTCAAGCTGCAACCTCACTTGTAAACGAATTATGAGAAATAAGCATGAAGTTGTACAGTGTATAGGAAGTTAAATGTTAGATTGTCATTGTAGATATTAAGTTTGCTCAGGATACAGCCTGAACTTGTACTGCTCGGGATGATCATAAAGTTGAGGCCAAGGCCCACAGAATCCACAGTGTCGACAGATGAATGACAGCACCCAGAGGGAATCAGAAAGCCACAAGAAGTGAGTATCTTGGGAAAAGGTGTCTTATAAGAAGACACAATGATAAAGGCTTGAAGCAGCCACTGAACCTTGGAAAATGAATATAGTATCTCTGAATTCTGTGTCATGAGGTATGGGACAAAAAGTGGCTTTTTTATGCATAGGTGTATTAAATCAAATCAGTTATTTGGGAAATTGTATATACTTTTCTTTGAATGAGAAGAGATGAAGCATCCTAGAAATGCTGAAAATTCTGAGGGAGTAGGCTAAGGGCAAATTGTAATACACAAGGAATACTACTATTGGGAAGGACTTGGAGAAGGAGGACAGAGCAACAGTAGATTGAAAGGAGAATGGTCAGTGGACTTGGGAGGTTTGGTCTCTGGACATCACCCAGGAGCTGCGAAGATAAGAAACTGGGTTAAGGCTTCTGGTCTTGAATTTTCCAACTGTGGTAAAAGTTGTTTGGAGCCTACACAGGTAGAAAACCACAGATCACATGGGCCTAGGCTTCTGTACACATTTCCTCATGGCCTATTAAATACAGATTCCAGGGAATTATCAGCGGAGCAAAATATATGAAATCAAAGCACAGGCTCCTGTTGTCACAGCCCAGTGTACAATACCCAGTTACTTAGGTCTTGTATTGTAGACACAGCTTGAGAATTACACTCAGAAAGACCTGAACATGAAGGCTAAGCCTCCTAATCTTGGTCCAATTCTGATCCATTACTAAAGTTTTGTGAAAATTTCCCCTTCTGTACAGGATTTCCCTGAGGAGTAAATAAATTAACACAGATGAAAGTCTGGGCAATTTTTAAATATTAAACACTTAACAGTTTAACCTGAGCATTATTCATGCAGTGCATTTGTTTTCATACTGACTGTCTTAAGCATCTCTGGGGCAGGTGTCATTTCAGCGAACCAATTCCTATATTGAATAAATTTGATAAAATCAACATTTTTATATTTCCTGTTATATTATTTTATAAAAATTAATAAAAAGTAAATACGCAATTTTTGGTCATCCTGTATTTAAATAATTGGACTGGTAAGTGGTTAAGACTCGCATTGAAAACTAATTCCTCTCCTAATGTATCAGATATGATGGGCAAATGGTCAGGCTTACTGTTTCCATAGTATTTTGTGGGAGAATATATGACCTTTCTTGGGCAAAAACCACTGTTTATTTCTCAGTTACCCTTACTGGTAGGAAGCTTCTACTCAGAAAGTTAACAAACTGTCCCAGATTACCCTCCATTCTCCATTCTCGGTACAAACTTGGTGGCGGATGCTTACTGCAGGAGTCAAAGTCAACATTCACGTCTCATTAGAAAAAGCAAATCAGTGTTCAGAGAAACCACTTAGAGAGAGGAAAATCTTATCATATTTCAAAGAACATTACGAACCAATCGTTTGTTCAGCATTTCAGAGGCTGTGGCCACAATTAGCAGAGCTGTGGACTGGCTGTAGAACAGTGTGCTCACTTCTGTGAGCAAAGTCTCTGTGCCTATTTTACTACCGAGTCCTAACTGTGATACTATCTTATATCAAAAAATGAAGCTAAAAATTTATTGACATTGGGAAACTCACTGTTTGGATTTAATTGTGTTCCCCCTCAATTCATTTGTTGAAGTCTGTCTTAAATAAAAGCTGTACATATTTAGAGGATAAAACAGAATAAAATGGCATATGTACACATAGTGAAATGATCTCTGCAGTCAGGCTAACTAACCTATCAACTTCTACAGGGTAGATCTAAACTATCTCCCCCCACACACACACAAATTCTAGTGGTCTGATCATGGATTTGCTATACTCATCAGTGAATTCAGTAGATTAATATGCCATTAGGACACGGGTTCTGGTTGAAGGTAGGTTGGAGGCATGACTGAGAATAGTTTATTCTTGTCCAAAGCCCCTCTTTCCCCTCTGCTTCCTGGATCTATGGGCTTTGTGTCTTCTGTGTTTTGTATAAGTGCTGCACCCTAATCAGTTGCGCCACTGGAGCTCCTGTTCTCTGTGCTTTAGAACCAGCCAACCATGGACTGAAACCGTAAGCCAAAACAAACCTCACCTCCTTTAAGAAATGGGTGTAGAGCATTTTTTCCCAGCAACCAGAAAGTGACTGAGACAACTTCTTTATATTCTTATCATCATTGCTCTCCCTTTCTTCCTTTCTCCCTCTGTGTGTGCACATGTGCATATATCACAAGAACACTTGGAACCTACTCTTCTAAGCAGATTTGCAGTATCTGATGCAGTCAGATGTATGTTAGATCCTTAGATTTACTCATCCTATCCAACTGCAGCTTTCACCAAACCACCTCATTCCCCCCACCATGGAAACAATTGTTTCACTGTTTGTTTCATATATTCAACTTTCCATATGTCATATACTGGGGATGTATGCAATGTTTGTTTTTCAATGTCCAGCTTATTTCACTTAGCATAAGATCTTCCAGGTTCACCAATGCTGGCAGAATATTTTTCTTCTTCAAAGCTGAACAATACACAAGGGTAATAAATTCAGCCCTTTTCAGGGATAACTGTTTCCATATATTCCATTGCAACATGATTTACAAAAGACAAGATATTGAAATGATTAAATGTTTTACAAGAGGAAAATAAAGATTGGATATATATCTGTACATGGAAACACCTGACAGGCATATGTTGAAATCTTAATCGCCAATACTTCAGAATTTTTCAAAACAGAGTTTCAGCATAATTATGAAAATGAGTTCATAATGGTATAGGACAGGAGCCAAATCTATTATGATTGGCATCTTTATCAAATAAAGAAGAAACTTGGGTACAAATGCACGCACACACACACACACGGAGGACACCATGTGAACATGAAGGCAGAAAGTGGGCTGATACCTCTACATACTAAAGAACACCAAAATCTTCCAGAAAATTACCAGTAGCTAAGAGACAGCATGGAACAGATTCTTCCTCAAGGTCTTCAAAATAAACCAACCCTGCCAACATCTTGATCTCAGATTTCCAACCTCCAGAAATATGAAGCCATAAATTTCTGTCATTTAAACATCTCAGTTTGTAGTCCCAAGATAATACAGTTATCCCCCCATCCATCCCCACCCCGACATTGAAATCACTGGCAATCCAGTGGGATAGCACTAAACCAGGAAGCTTCAAGTTCCAAAGGGTACCTTATGATTGCTCACACTGTATCCTTTAGCTCCTAGAATTATGTATTGTACATAACAGGGAGCTGAAAGCATTTTTTCAGTAAAAGATTTAAGTTTTAGCTATAGATGCTAGCCACTACATCCATATTATTTTTAGCATTCTCAACACCTGTGCAAGTCAGATATTTTTAACCTCACTTGGATAACTGTAAAACTAATGATTCAGGAAAACAATGAGTGAGACAGAATGAGCACAAGCTTTTTCAGTTAAACACTTTCAAGTTGAGATATGTCCCCACCATACAGTCATGGTGTGACTTTGCACTTCAATTCTTTCATCCACAAAACAGGAGTGATGATAAAATATGCCTTAAAGAATAATCATGAAGATTGAGTTACCATATGAGAAGTCATAGGAGCCATTATGGACCAGAAACCAAATACATAGGAATTTGTTTTAATACTCTAGGTCATTTTTTGTACCAAGGATCAATATCCCCAGCCCAAGATCATATATATTAATAAGCAGTTGAGTGAAAAACTGCTGTAATCATTACCTCTTATCCCTATTAGAACAAGGCTCCAGAATGAATACATATTTAGTGTATTTTTTGTCAAATAATCAACCTCTAGAAATTAATACAACCCCATTTTTATTAAAAAAGACTTAAACTTTCCATCTTCCATCTGAAAAGCCATCAAATGTTTGGGTACATTGTCTTTTGAAGCAGAGAGTTCCATCTTGGAAGAAAGAAATGAAACATGAAATGAAAATCAGCAACTGAATCAGAAACAAACAAACATTTCATGTTTTTCAAATGTAAATGAATGGACTCCACATGTCCACAGAGGCCCACCTCTCTAAACAGGAGCTCAACCAAAATCCCAGGCCCTGCAACCTCTCTCAAAGGGAAGAATGAAGTTTCCTTTTATCTGCATGTCTTTCTACCATAGAGAAAGCATACAATTTTCAATTTATCCTACTTATTTTTATTCTAAGAAGCAAAATATTGAAATACTTCAGTGATCAACCCTCACCCAATATCCTTCTCCCTTATTGCCAAGAATTCTGTCATAAAGATGACTAAGATTAATATTCCATTTATTAGATGCAAATGGGTACCGGCTGAGTAGGCATGAGTCACACTTAAACTCCCTGGACAGGAGAATACAAAGGATCATTTGAAATCCAAAACATGTATTAAATTAATTTCTCTAAAAATTTAAGCAAATGCACTTTTAGAGCAAGTTCATCAAATAGATGAAATATATAATGAAGTCTTTTCCTTTTCCCTCTAACATATGTCCATATCCGAGGAGGATGCATCAAATTAGCACATGCAATAATTCTGCCAAAATGAAAACAAAAAGTAAGACTATCCCAAATATAACAAATGCTTCATTTCTTTGCATAGCAGTAAATGAAAACCTCTTTCCAAACAGATATGCTTCACTTACTGCCCAAAGCAGAGCTTCCCAAACATGTCAGAAAATGAGTTCACTTAAGGACTTGAAAACCTGCTGCTCATCAATCAATACTTTCTTCATGAATATGGGAAACATGCACACATTCTCTTCTCTTTCCTGTCCTTGGCCTTCCCTATTCTTTCATTTTGATTGGACTTATTATTACTATTTCCATTAACCTGACTTTAATGATTTCACAGGCGGGAGATGCATGTCTGTGCAATACTAGGAATGTCTTGGTTCATCATGGATACTGAGTTTTAATAAATTTGACAAGGAAAAAGTTTTTATTAAATTTTTCAAAAATATTATATGTAAAAATCACTGAAACAATGAAGAAAGGCTAGTATAGAGTCACAGTTAATATTCTATCTAGATCTAGTCTCCCAAAATGAAAATACAAATAATGGATAACAGGTTTGGATGTGGAAAGAAATTTAGTGCTAAATATCTGCACCTATATGCTAGAAGATAATATTATTAATACACCATTGCAAGCTTCCTCCCAGAGACTGAAAAAAGAAATTTAAATCTTGCACAGCATCTCTCTTGGAGTTTCATTTTTAAAATGATTTCTCTATCTGTGTGTGTGTGTATACACAGATGTCCTCATTTGTGTGTCTCTGCTGTTCATTCTTATAAATAGCAGATCAAGTTTTACATCTATTCAACTCTAACAGATATGACATAAATTTCAACAACTTTTCAGATGAAATTAGTTCATATTTAAATCAATCTCCCAAATTTTGTTGTTTCATATTTCTAAATGAAAATATGAGAAAACCTAGTTCTCCCTCCCAGATTCTTTTATATTTCCAAATACTTCCTAGTTATCTAGAAGGCTCACAAATATCTAAGAATCTATTTTTTTCATCTTTTCTGTCCACTAGGGCCATATGGGCTGTATACAATCTACAGCTTCCATGACCCCTTTATGCCAGTGTTAGCAGTAGACCAGCACATTATCAATGCAGGAAATTGTTGTCACTCATGAGGAAGAGATTTAGTGCACCAGAAACTCATGAACAGGCAAAAATATTGGAGTGAAAAACAAAGACAAAGGGTATAAGTGTCCTCTACCTCTAGAGGATTTGTGGTAGGCAGATGTCATAATCCTAATCCATGAATCCCAGGAATGTTAATCCACAAGGAAACAAGGTTTTTCAAATGTGATTAAGGACCTTGAGATGGAAGATTATCCTGCACCAAACTTACCACAGAAGTCTTTTAAAGTAGAGAGACTTTTGTAGCTGAAGGCAGAGTCAAAGGGTGACAAAATAAAGGAAGGTTTAGAAATATTGCAAAGCTGACTTTGAAGACAGAGGAAGGAAGCATAAACCAAAGTATGTGAAAACTAGAAAAGGCAGGGACACATATTATACCCTAGAAATGACTTCCAAGAGCATGAAGAAGGGAATGCAGCCCTATTGACATCCTGGTTTAGCCCAACAAGACTTGTGTTTGAGATTTTACCTACAGAAATATATGGTAATAAATTCATATTATTTTAAGTCTTTAACTTTGTGAAAATTTATTATATAGCAATTGCAAAGTAATGCAAGGATAACACAGTTCAGTAATTTGTCCCATTTCTTCTGTCATGATCACAAGTAGGGCTCATTTGTCAGAGATCAGCTCATCATGCAAGGTAAGGACAGAGGTCAGTCATTTCTTCCCTCCCCATGATACTGAAACAGAGGTGACCACCATTCAACACAAGACAGCTCTTTCAAGTCATTCCCCTCATTTCCCAGAGCACAGGCTCAACAATTTGGTGATTTACTCCCCACAGTAGCAAATTTATGATTTCAAAATCATCACCTCATTTTAACCCTCACTTTTAATACTAAAATGAGTCTTGATTCTAAATTCTCTCATTTTGAGTTTCTTCATAACAGCTATGGTACCTTTCTACTAAATTGTTTCTGGTGACACCTGTGACAAGTAGAATCTTACAGAAGTCATCTAGACAAGAATCCAAATTAAGGTCATGGTTTTTTCACTAAAAAGTAAACTTTAAACCTATGTCAAAATGAACAAAATTGTTCTTGATAACTGAGAGAATATCATCATTGCAGATACAAAGCAAAACCTTCAATTTTGCAGCCCATACCTTATCAAAAGCCAGGGCAGAAAAACTGCTACTATAGAATAATTTAAGAAGAAGTTCTTTCTTTAATTTAGTGTCCAAAGCCAAGAAAAGTGTCCCTATTGTTATGGTCTGAAAGAGAAGTTTTCACTCATATTTCAGAATCTGGAAGCATACTAGTTTTCCTTCTTTTAGAGACTATAAATCTTGTGGGTAACTGCATTTACCTCCTTCTTTGACCTTAAAAATATTTTAAGCCAAAAGTGTGGCCTATCTCAGGATCTCATGGTTGGCTCGATTGCATCCCAGTTTTAATCTTAGTTATTGTCCTCTTCATCTTTCCCCTTTCTTTTGGCCATCTCATTTGTTTACATCAGTCTTTTGACTGTATGCACTTTCATAATCTCAAAAATTTTATGGAACTTAGTGGTCAACAAAATAAAAGAAATGGTACAAATTTTTGGTTCTGCAGAGCTCATTTAATAATAATATTATGTATCTTTTATATTTTTACCTCAATATTAAAACTAAATTTGAATCAATTGCTAAATCAGTTAGTATCAGTGAACCCCATATAATTATATGGTTTAACTGGCTACATAGAATTATTTATTTCATGCATCTGATTGCAAGAGAAGTTGGCAACTAAGAAGGGCTTGAGTTCTGGCATATATCATGCTTAAATATCTTTCCTGTTAATCATCATCTAATTCGAATGCTTCTAGTGAATAATAGAGGAGCATGAATATGGATATTCTTCCTGCTGACCAATCTAGTTACCTAGCTGTTCATGCACTTGCAGATTTTTTCATTTAAATGAAAATAAGTGAGAAATAGTAAGTAAAATTTTCCTAACCCTAAGAATTAAGAGATTGTGAATCTTGTTGCACCATAAATGAAAATGTTCTGATACCTTTTTCTTCTCAGAAAGCCTTGTAGGTTATTATTGTAGCCAATGTTTATTAAATGAAGTGGGTATCAGTCAATGAAAAGCATCTATTTTTGTACTTATAATTTTAGTACTTATACTTAATTGATGGTTTCAGGCTTTCCTTTCCTGAATGTCTGGTATATAGACTTGGTCTGATACGTAGTAGATACAACGTGTATTTAATGAATGAATGGACACATTAACCCAGAAAAGAGTATTTACACTTCAAGTTTTGAATAAAAATATTTCTAATAGCAAAGCAAGAAGATTCTTTCCAGGAAAGTTAAATAAAGCAATAAAATTATAAGTAATGATGTTGTTAGTCATTACCTTCTTTTTTAATATTCTAAAAAGTCAACGTGATGGTAAAACGTAATTGTCAGTGATATCAGTGTTTCTAGAATTGCAGGCACCATAATTTGGCATATGTACCACAAATTTTTACCTGAGAACAAAATAAGTTTTCTTTCAGGCATTAGGATAAATAAAGTTTTAAATTAAAAGCTTAGGCTTAAAATATAAGCTTCCGGTACAGTAAAGTTTTAAAATCACAGTCAAACAGATATTTATTTTTAAGCCATTTTTTCATCCTCATAGTAGTTTAGTAAATTTCTTGGTGGTTTTTAAAAATCAAGGAGGATTTAAGTAATTCTAATGATTTAAATTCATTTTGCAAGCATTTCCTAGGCTATGACTTAAATGCTTAACATGATTTTTTTAAAGACATGCTACCAACTAAGCCAAATATTCTCAACACACTTCTTTATGTACAAAAGCTCCAAAACTGTTTTGAATAAAATTGACTTGCTAATATTCTTTAATATGTTATCTCATATTTACATATTTACTTAATAGATTTGGATGGAACTATCAAGTAACTGTCCTAGTTATGTTTAGAATTTAAAATTTTACTTGTCTTTCAGATAGTACAAAATAATATCCAAAGCAATTTTCTAAGTATTTGTCTTATCTGATTATATGCATACATAGTTGACATTTGTTGAATATTAATCACACTTTGAAGGAACAACGATAGGTTTGTGTTCATCCTAGGTATTACTAGTTTCTAGATAATTATTGAAAAGAATGATCTTTTCTCAAACTTGTCACACAATAAGATACTCAGTGCTTCCTTTTCCATCAAAATCCTCGGTATTCTACCATCAACAATGCTATCATAAGTATCATTGCCTCTACAGATATTTCACATAATTTCTACCCTAAAAGTTATGGCCACTGATGTTGGAGAAGGCAGTATGATAGAGTCTCTGGCTTTCTAAAATGCCAAAAATACTCAGGAAGTGAATTATGTTGAAATTCAAGGCATTCCAGGTAAACATTTAGAATGTGGGCCAATATGGTAAGAAGAATAGAACATGTAGAACACTTCATGCTACATGAAGTACTCATGCCTATGAGTACTATAAACTACCACTGGATATACTCTCTCATTCCATAAAGATAAGCAGAAGAGATCCTTCTGAGGATCTACTTATGTCTGAATCTGCAGAATTCCAAAGCAACCAGAGCCCTACCACGATTTTTCTTCTCTTTTTATTACTGCAGACTTTTATGACCCAGTTCTGCCTCTGATGGAGATGGTGTAGCAGCAATTTATGATTGGTTTTTAAAAGATAAATATCTGTACGTTCCAAGCTACATTCCTGGGAAAACAAAATTAAAGAGACTTTTAAAAAGTGTCTATATGAAAAAAATTGAATTCTAAAAGTAAATGCACCATTCAGCATTCCTTTAAGCCTCTGAGAAAAAATTATTTGCTCCATAACCCCCCAAAAAGTGCTTCATTAGCGTTCCTATGAGATTGGCAAATAACAGGGTGAATATAAAAGTTCTTGTGGAGTAGAAAATAACAAATCCTGATAACTAAATTTGCTTCCTATGCTCTAAAAAAAATACTTAAGTAAGCTTCTTTTATACATTATCCATGAAAATTATGTAATAATTTCCATTGACATTACTTAATTTCCACTGATATAGCTTAATTTCCAAAGTTTTCTCATATCCTCACTATTTGATATTTCTAAAAACTGCAAGATTTACCTTTATTCCAGAAAATGTTCATTTCAGAAAAAATGATGTATGGAAACATTTCTTCTCTTGCACATTGCATTTCTAAAGTTAAACTGTAAAAGCCAGCCCATATAATTGAGTTTGTGTTTTTGGACAATTAATTGAATTCAATATTTATATAGGAAAGAAAGTCTAGTAAAGAAAAGAAATATTTAACCCACTGCACATTTCCTGTGCCTTAGTACTATTAATAGTAGGTTCACTGTGTACTGGTTACCTACTTGTTTAAAGTCTGGTGAGATGGAATATCACATACACATTAAGTTACACAAAGGGAGTTTATTACTTATAAGTAGGCAGCAAGTGGTTTTATTACGTACAGCTAATAGGCAGCAAGGGACTACAAAAACTGAGGACTCATTTTGTGCCAGGCCCCAAAAGCTCAGAAAAACTGCCTGGGACAGTTGTCACTTGAACTGTACCCAAGAGACCCCAGAAAGCAACTTGCCTTGAGTTTTAAGACCTCTGGAGACACAGGAATCACTGGTTAAAGTATTGAAGACATTTTATTTCTAGGGTAACTGGAACAGTGCTTAAAAATGTGGCCAACTCCTCCTTACCTCAGAGTATTGCTGATAATTCAGGGCACATTCTATAGTTATTTTTGAAAAATATCAGTAAGAAAACTGTCCTGCAGTTGGTGGCATGTAAATTTTCATTACTTGTATTGGTAATTCAAATGGATTGTAATTCTTTTATAGAGAAATAATGTCTCCCACTCCAAACTTTTCTTCTCATGACTGTAGTAATTTAATGATCTTCATTACTGCTAATTATCACTGCCATTGTAGAATGCAAGTATACCAGCAGCAAAGCAAAGAAAGATTATTCATAAGATCATAGTTTTAGCATAAATCAATTAGACCAAGAGAGATTGAGAAGGAATGTAAAGAACATTTTTGGAAGATGTTCAAAATCCAATCATAATCAGTAATGCTATGATTTACTGCATCTCTTGTCTTTTGCCCTCTCATTTAAATGACCTATGCTTCATTTTAAAGTCAATCCTGGAAAGCTTTCAACTACTGATGCTACTTAACAGGAAGGAAGACATAAACAAAACTCAAATGGGTATTTGACATCCGTAATGCTCAAGCACACGGGTCAGAGCTCACTGGGTGATTTCATCCAGTCATACAAATTAAGTTATGCACTGCCTGAAATAAAGATTGAACAAAATTGAACAGTAACTCTAGAGTAATCTTACCTTATTCACTTTTCCTCTTTTATTTTTTTGATATGCAAGGAATCCTTTACCTGCCAATGTTAGAGGCCAGTTGAACACAAACTGTAGCCTTTTCCATAAAACATTTACATAACCTAAAATAAAAAAGCAGAAAGGAAATATATCACACATTAGTGGTTTATAGAATAATATGGATGAGTTATATAGGAAATGGAATTCTATACTGACAAAAATTTTCCAGAAGTAAAAGGGCTTATTATAAGAATATGAGATGATATTTAAGAGGTTTCACAGTTACAAATAAATTAGGCATCCAGATTAAAGAGAAAATAATATCAAAATATGAGTTCCTTACAGCCATATTTCAGATAAACATGATAAGTTCTAAAGCAGGATTTAGAAGTATATTAACACAGCTTTAAAATATATTTGAGCCTCAATCACTGAATAAGGAGATTAAATTTGGTTTAGGTTTTTGAAAAGGACAGATTTAATACAGGTTATATGAAAGCAGATTTATGATAAATGAAAAAACTTTCTAGCAATTAGAATTTCCTCCAGATGGAGGGTCTGCTCCATAAATTCAGGTGCCTAGTTCAAAAAGATTCTTCCTGTAACTAAATGGTCAAGGATATTCCTAACAGTCACATTTACTGGGTGCAAATTTAGCCTGGATGTTCTCTATCATTGCTTCCAATCTTTAAATTGCTGATGTCTAGATTTATTTCAAACCTCAAGAATGATTAAAGCCATAGGACAGAATTCAAAACCCCAACTGCTATGAAACCTCTCAACTTTCCTATGTCACTCATCATCGGTGATACCTTTAAAACCAAATTCATATGTATTATGAAACATCTTGCTATAACTATCTCTTATAATTTTGTGTCACAAAAGACCTTAAAACCCTCTGAAGACAGATTACTATCTAGTTCATAGTAGGTCTACAATAAATTTTGATTGTTGAAGGAAAGATTTGTAGTAGGATTTTTTTTTATTTATCGATCTCTTATTTCATAGCCAATTTACTTTTTCTGTTAAAAATAAAAATAAAAACAAAACAAACTTTCAATCACATTGGATCAATACTATTTGATGACTGCCACTAACATTATCAAAGTTATGTCACAAGCATGTTGTGCAAAGTACACCAGTGATAGACTTCATCCATCAAGGACATATCTGAAAATTCTTTCTCCAAACATACCTGAAAATAAGAGAAACAAAATAAAATTTTCTAACAAGTGATACTCTGAAAATATATGCGCCTACAATTCGCAGACTTAAGTTGATCAATAAAATGGCTTTTTGTGTAAGTTTAAGATAAGTGTAATGTATTTATAATATGTTGCCAATATATCATTAATTTCAGGCACGTATTACAGATTTGAAGGGTAAAAAAATAATAAAAACTTATAAACTCTTAGAGAAACTCACTTTAATTAACTTGTAATTAACTTCCAAATATAATGGTATTTCTAGTAATTGTTAGGAAAGAATTCAGTGTGTAGCTACACTGGCAAGTGTGGAATCTATATGACCATAGGAGCTTAGTTTGTCTAGATAGCTTACTCAACATAACATGGTAGGAATTGAGAGTGTAGCTTGGGGTTAGAGCATGTGCCCAATATGTATAGGGCCCTACATTCAATCATCAGCATCAAAAACCAAATACAAAGTATGCCGAGATACCACACTAAAATCTATGTCAATGTAACTCGTGAGTGTTAAAATGCAATCGTAGAAAACAATGGCCATTTGGCTCCATTTGGGAACCTTCATGATTCAAGTGCTCAGAATGTGGTATTTAGGTGATAAAATGTTTGTGCCTCTTAAGAATCATGACTACGCTTCCCTGATTTCAATGTACTGCTCTGATGAGACTATATATGTGGCATTTTCATTCTTTATTGCTTTGCCTGGCTTTTAGACCTGAAAAAGAAGTTTGGAGAGTAAATAATTGACTTCATATAGCCCAAACATAGAAATATTGAATGGTATCATAGTCATTTTGGGCACTGTGATAAGCTTCCTAAATTCTAGATTAATATAGGCTTTCAGAGGTGGCTGAGTCTGAAAGTGCTGAAATTATGTTCAGCAGTTTATTTGAACAGTCATCCCACTGCCTACACACAGCAGAGACCAGTAGCGTGATTGGTTTCCCTATCTACTGATTTAAGAAAGGCCATGGCTTAACCTGGATGGCTATCACAGTCTGGGGTGTATGGACCAGGGGGCATGTGGAATAGCAGGGACACCTCAAAAACACACAAACTATAAAGCTAGACTGAAAAAGTTGTAACTTGCTGAATTTACAGACTGCAAATCTTGGGAAGAAGTAACATATTCAAAAAGACAGAAGAATTTTTTTTTGCCTCAATTTTTCTGGCAGTTTTTTTTTTTTCCATTTATATTCATTCATTCGTTTTGAGGGTTTTGGAGGGTTTTTTTCTCTTTTTTTCCTGTTTTTCCCTTTTAATTCATTTTCCTTATTTTTCTTTTTGTTTAATTTGCTCTGTTTTTTCTTTTGTCTTTTTTCTCATTTGTTGCTTTCTGTTACTTTTATTTAATACTATTAATGTCCTTTAACTCCTAAATAGGATAATTTATCTCTTCTTGATTTTATTCTCATTTTCTGTCAATTAATTTTAAAATTCTACTTATTTTATTCTCTGATTGCCCACATCCCTTATCCTTACTAATATAACCATTAAGCTTTACGAGTCTTTAGATAGAAAACTCAATGAATACTGTTAGTAACGGTACATTTGTTTCATCTAGTAGATTACTGTATGTAAATATTTGGTTTGTCTTAGTGTTTACACTCTGAATCTATTCCTGTTGCCAGGGTACAGTTGTTACTACCAATTGGTTTTCCCTATATGCCAATATCTGGATTGCCTTTGAGTCATTAGCAATATTGTGTACCATTCTTACAGAATAGGTTGCTGGACCAAATACACTGCAGCCTCCTCTCCCAAATAAATGGAAGTTGTTGGCTGGGACAAAGGCAAAGATAATAGTTAGCCAAGTCCAGAGTGCATCACCGAAAAACAGATGCTAACTAAAGAGGTCAACAAAGCAGACACTAACTAAAGAAGCAACAAAGTCTTCTACTATAATCAATGTGCAAACGTCAGCAAAAATCGAATCAAAGTAGTAAAATAAAACAAAATAGAAGAAACATAAGAAGACAAGGAAACAAGATGCCTTCCCAAACTCCCAACTCTCCCAAAGTTGATCCATGGGTCATTGAAGGGGAAGAAATTAAAAGCCACGTGGCCAAATTATTCGAAGCATGATACAGGATATGTTTTTTTATAAATCAATAAGGTTCTCAGCATGCTCAAAGAAGATACAACTAAACAGATACTGAAATTAAACAAAACGATCACTGAGTTTAAGGAAAGCACTAATAAAAAGTTGCATGAGCTAGCCAAAATGATAACCAGTAAATAACTGGTTAGCAAGTAAAGAGTTGGAGTCCATGAAATGATATCAAGCAGAAATTTAGAAAATTGAAATTTCTATTGAACATATGGGCAGCAGAAGTGACTAATGTGAGAACAGTGTTAGAACTAGAAAATAGTCAGAGAGCAGTTATTCAGAGATACCTTAAAAACAGTAAGAAAACATGAAAAAATGTATCCAAGAGCTACTGGGTGGCACAAAGAAGAGTAAGATTAATTGAAATTAGTGAAAACTCAGAAAATAGCACTAAAGAGATTAAAACATATTTACAGAAATAATAGCAGAAAACTTTCCAAATATTGGAAAGAATTTAACATATAAATAGCAAGACATATAAAAACCCAAAGAGCCACAATAGAAAAGAACCTCTTCACTTCGCAACATGAGTCAAAATCCTAGAAATCCAACACAAGGTCCAAATTTTAAAAACTGTCAGAGAAAAGCAACAAATCACTTATAAAGCTAAAACTATTAGAATTACATAGATTTTTCAACACAAACATAAGCAGCCAAAAGAGCTTGGAGTGAAGTGCATCAAACCCTAAAAGAAAGCAATTTCCAATCCAGACTGGCATATTCTGCAAAGCTATCTTTCAAAAATGGCGGAAAAATAAGGAATTTCCATGATGAAGACCATCTCAAGAAACTCACGACCACCAAAACGGTACCTCAAGAAGTTCTCAGAGGTATTCTAGAAAGAGATAATGAAGTTAACACTGCCAAAATGTGTAACAGAATGAATACATCAGAGAGGCTGAGCAGATAAACCAAAGGGGAATCAACAACAAGAAAGTAATGCAATAGCAGAATAAGTAACTTTCTTTCAGTAGTAACTGTCAACATGAATGATCTCAATTCCCCAATCAAAAGACACAGGTTAGCGATTAGGTTAAAAAAATCCACTGGTATGCTATATAAAAGAAAAACACTTAATACCTAAAGAAATTCATAGGCTAAAAAATTGAAAGATAGAAAACAATGTCCTGCACAATGGGAACCTGAAAACAAAAGGAGCAGCTATTCCATTTTCGGACAAACTAGACTTTCAGCCAAAACTGATCAGAAGAGGCAAAGAAGATCACTATATTTTTAAAAGAATAATTCAAAAGGAAGAGGTTGCAATTATAATCATGTAATGCACCAAACAAGTATACTAACTTCACCATACATGAGCAGCCTGGGTTCATAGGTGACAGCCTGTAGTTCAGGTCCACAGAAGCTGACCTGATCCTAGGGTTCACTAGGTCAGCCAATGCTTCTTGTTCTATCTGGTCCACATATATAAGACATCTCTCTTCCAGATGTGCTACATGGGAGTGGGGAGAAAATGACATAGGTTCTTGATTTCCTTTTTCTTATTTTGAACAGAAGAAAAATAAGAAATTAAAATAAAACAGAATTTCACAACAGGCCAATAGGAGAGTAACAATAAACAACACATTGTGTATTGTTATATTCACAGCAGATGTTTAGGGTATAAGATATACACATGAAACATTGTCCAGAAAATTATTAGCACAAAACTTTCCCCTCAATGAATCAAGAGAAACCAGCTATATGGCTATCTTTTTTTGTTATGACTGCTCTATTATTTTCAAAAAAACTTTTTACATTAAAAATGAAACCTGAAAATGACCCTGTCAAGACTACTTTTCACTCAAAATTCTTTTTCTTTAACTATCTTAACTAATTTTTTATATACATA